>LPNX010724105.1:0-34370 GCA_001517045.1 Pseudotsuga menziesii
AACCATATACTCTCAGAATCGTGAAATCTTTGTACAAGAACCAGTCTCCTACCCTCCCTTCGGGTGAAGACTGCATTAAATATTTCATTTCGTCAGAAACTTTGGGCAATTCTCCATCGAACAGCAACCGGTATACTTCTGACATGACCGAATTGGCGAATTCGGTCAGGTGGATTTGCACTGGAAAATCAGAAGAGGATAGAGTACTCGAGAACCTTAATTCGGCAACATTGGAGCATATTAACATATGGAACAAATGTGTTTGGAACCTGAAAAACTGGACTTTGGGAAACTCAGTCAGCTGGAGGTGGATTGCCTCTGCTAGATACTCGTCCAAATTAAGTACAGGGGCTGACTGGGACTCGGGACTTACAGAATTGACTTTTAGAAGGAAACCAAGGATAACATGACCTATATGACAATCGTCATCTAGGCCCAACACCTGACAGACCAAAGACATCACTAACTGCACCTCAGCTCTAAAAACATGCAAGGGGTAAGGTAAGGAAAAGTTTTCCAGGGACTGACCTTCTTTCAGGATACTTGACAGGAATCGAGAGCGAGCATCAACGGGACAACTTCGGAAAAACTCAGCCAGGATGGCTTCATTCACGGACTTGCGGTTTCTGGGATAGTCCTTGGGAAGATTAAGATTTTCTCTAACTACTGCAGCATCAACTACACATAAAATCCTAGACGCAGACTGACTCACTATGACTCTCTGAGAGGGGGAGTAATTCGCCGCGCACCACTCGGCAAATTCAGGGAAGTGGAGGGTTTGTTCCAGGGCGAACAAATATAGAAAGGACTTACATACATTTAAAACATCATTTCCTCGTAAAAAACAGGACCACAATCTATATTTACTACCAGCCACACTTCCTGTAGATAGGAAAGGGTCATAGACACCTCTGTGTCTGTCTACCAGGAACTCTTCCCTTTCATCCGGGACCCGACCAGACACAGAAGCTTCACTCTGCTGGTCCATTTTTTCAATTTATACTATCAATGGGGTGAATAAATTACAGGAATTGAGGTCCTACCTGGCTCACTGTGAAGGCGTGTGCTCGGAATGCGCTTTGGTACTTGACAACTGGAAGCGCCCAAATCGACAGGTCCTTTTCGCCGGGTCCCGAGAAATAAAATAATCACGGAAGGTGCCAATTTTGCCTTTATAGAACCACCCGGATTTGACACGTGGGAGGCATTTATGTCCGCAACCACTACTTGTCTCTAACCCCCGTGCATCTTTCTTGTCCGGGTTCATTTCTGACCGTCGATCTCTTCTGCGTGAATTCCTGGCCTTTGGATCATATGCCACATGTCCCTTTCCGCTGGGCCTCCTTACTTTAACCGTCGTGCAACTTCGGGCTCCGGAGTCATCTGCAACCGTCGATCCGTTTTGCCTTTGTGGGTGGGCCGTCGGATCGTGCTTCGCCTACCAATTCCGCTGGGTTCTTCCATCTTAATCCGCCGAGCAACTTTGCTCAGCGGAATCACCCTCGTCCGTTGATGTGATCTGCCGTCGTTCCTACACCGTCAGATCAAGTGCCGCGTACCGGATTCCGCCGGGTAACCCGGAATTATCCTCTGCACTAGTTCTTCTTCCGGAATCCTTCTCGACCGTCGATGGGATGCCAAGCGTTCAACAGCCGTATGATCTTGCGCCACGTACCATATTCCGCCGGATGCTGGGGGTTTATCGGGTGCGCAAGTCTCCAACCCGGAATCATTTTCCGCCGTCGATCCACCCTCCTGCGATCTCCAACCGTCGGATCGAGCAGCACGTGTCCATTTCCGCTGGGTGGTCTAAAGGTTATCGCGTGTGCATGTTACCATTCCGGAAACCAACACGCCCGTCGATCAATGCTACTTTCAATCCTCGTCCGTAAGATCAGGAGGATTGTATGAGATTCCGCTGATCCCTCATTTCCTTATCCACCATGCACTTCCAGCCAGCGAATTTGACATGGGCCGTAGATCAGCTCCGAGCAATGTTAAAGCCTTCGATGTGTGCAGGCCGTTAGAGGCCCGAAATTCCCTTATCTTGCTTGCGTGTTCCGGATGGCAGAGAGGATATAAACCATCGATTTGCTTCTCCGTTAGACCATGGTTCAGGAATTTCTCGGACTAGGCTATTCTTTAGATTATCAGGCCTCCCCCCTTTTGTACTACATCCTTAGCCCAAAATATTTAATCAACAAAATCTTACCTCCCATAGGTCTTGTATCCTTTTTGTGAAATACAGGTGTTAACAAGTGGTCCAATGCCTGTCACATCCATGAATGGATCAAGGTACCTCCTTACCTTTATTGATGATTTTTCCAGGTATACATGGGTTTTCTTTCTCAAAAAGAAATCAGAGGTATGTGAAAAATTTTCTGAATTGAAGGCCTTGATTGAAAATGCCTCTGGGCTTAAGATCAAGATATTGAGATCTGATAATGGAGGGGAGTATGTAAGTAATGAGTTTCTATACATTTTCTCCCAAAGTGGTATTCAGGTCCAACATTCAATTCCCTACACCCCCCAGCAGAACGGAGTAGCGGAAAAGAAGAACCGGTCTCTCAAAGAGATGACCACCTGCATGTTGGAGTCAAAGAAGCTTGCTGCAAATTTATGGGCTGAAGCCATGCATGCTATAGCATACATTCATAACAGGGTGCCACACTCATCAGTGAAAGGAAAGACTCCTTTCGAAGCATACTTTGGACACAAGCCAGATGTGTCGAACCTACGGGTGTTTGGGTCCACTGCATGGGCCTGGATTCCACTTGATAAAAGAAGGGCTTTGCAACCGCAGAGCATAGAATGTATATTTATTGGATATCCTGATGAATCTAAAGGATTCAAGCTTCTGGATATCAAGACCAAATAGATCATCATCAAGAGAAGTGTCAAGTTCGATGAGCCTCGTCAGGAGGTGGAACTAGTGAAGGAGAAAACTGCTGAAATTCCTTCCTATTCCACTGAATATTTGGATGATGAAATTGGGGGTGATGACTCTGATTTCTGATATCAGTGTGCAGCAAACATTAGATACTGAATCAGAACCTGAAGTGAAAAATCATCTTCCTACATGGGCCCGACAGACACTCTCCTCCGCAGGAGACAACATTGGAAATCCGGATGATCCAAGGAGAACCCGGTCTGATTTCCAAAGAGCAGGTATTGCACTCTCTTGTTCTGATATTTTGCTGTTCGAAAATTGCTATTTGATGATTAGTTCAGATCCAAAATTATACTACCATGCTCGAAAGGATCCGAGATGGAAAATTGCCATGGATGAAGAGATGAATTCTCTTCAGAAAAACACTACTTGGGAGCTAGTTCCTCTTCCTCCGGGAAGGAAATTGGTTCAATGCAAGTGGGTGTTTCAGACAAAGGTTGCTGCTAATGGAAGCACCTTTAAATATAAGGCGAGACTGGTAGCAAAAGGTTTCTCTCAGGTCCAAGGAGTGGACTACCATGAGACCGTTGCACCGGTTGCAAAAATGGACTCCATCCGCCTTGTTTTGGCTATTTCCTCATCCAAGCACTGGGAGGTGCATCACATGGATGTTAAGTCATCCTTTTTGCATGGAGATCTTCATGAGGAGATATACATGAAGCAGCCTAAAGGCTACATCACTGATACATCTTTGGTTTGCAAGCTAAAGAAGTCACTAAATGGGTTAAAACAGGCCCCAAGAGAGTGGTATTCCAAGATGGATGCCTTCCTTCTCTCGCAAAACTTTCAGAGATGTAGATCAGATCCAAATGTGTATTTACAGCAGAATGATGGTCATATTATTATTGTTGTTTTATATGTTGATGACTTACTGATCACAGGTAGCACAATTGCCTCCATTTCAGCCATCAAAACTGCTCTCCACAATGCCTTTGAAATGAGTGATTTGGGGCTTCTAAAACAATTTTTGGGGCTTGAAATCGAGAAAAATTCTGATGCGATTATGGTCACTCAGTCAAAATACATTTCAAACCTGTTAGTCAAGTTTAACATGGCTAAATGTAGGCCTGCACCATTCCCTTTCCTTTCAAGGATCAACCTTGAAGAAGGAAAAAGCACACCCCCCATGGACTGCACTATCTATCGACAGCTAATTGGTAGCTTATTGTACTTGGCACATTCTAGGCCTGATATTTGTTATGCTGTGAATGCTGTATCAGGATACATGCAGCAGCCTCATGATCTTCATTGGAAGGCAGCCAAGAGGATCCTCCAGTACATAAACGGAACCAGGACCTATGGCATTCACTATGCTGCAGATTCCGAGCTAGAGCTGGTTGGATACAAAGATTCCGTTTGGGCGGGTGATTCTATTGATCGGAAGTCAACTTCCGGATATGTATTCATGTTTGGTGGTGGCCCTATTTGCTGGTCAAGCAAAAAGTAGGCTGCCATAGCACTATCTTCAGCAGAGGCCGAGTATAGAGGAGCAGTGAATGCTTGCATCCAAGCAGTTTGGTTGCAAGGCATTCTTTCAGAGTTTGATCTTGGTAGTACTTTGTCCACTGTCCTCTTTTGTGACAACTAGAGTGCTATTAAGATATCCATGGATCCAGTTACCAGGCAGAGGACCAAACATATAGAGATTCACATGCACTATGTTTGTGCCATAAATTGTTTCTAAGGCCAGAGAAACAAGACAACACAATCTCAAGAGTAAAACTCAATACAACTAGGGTTTAGGGTTTTGTTTTATGTGTTTTTGGTTGTAAGCTTCAAGAACAAGTAGGGAATACATTCAGAAGAAAAGTAACAACTAAATCATAAAAATAAACTGATAAAGATGCATAACATATCACATAAGATCCAACAAAAACACCATGCTGAGGTTCATACATAAAGGATAAGCATTACCAGGAAATTCACATTAACCAGCAACGAAGTTATCATTTAAGAAACTAAAGAAGTTCAAACATGAAGCCAACACAGAAAAAATGAAGGGGAAAAAGTCATATATCTCATTATTTCATCAACAAATGCTTATAAGAGTCACAGTACTTATCTATGAACAAGTCTGAAGATACAAACAGCTTGCAAACCTCCTGATGCTCCCAAAAATCAGAACCCTAACAATGTCTTCTAACTTCTCTAAATAGCCATCTTCTACAAAATCAGTTAGGTCTCTCATCCTAACTGTCTCCATCGATTCACTAAGGCAGGTAAAGTAAAAAGTACATTTTTTACAAAATTACAAAATTGCTAAAAATAGCAAATCCTTAACAAAAAGTGTTTATCAAACATATACACTAACTAAAGCATAACTAATCAAATCTCCTTCGCTGCTTCAGCAACTAGTGCTATACCATCTAGGCTTTGAACTTTTCTTTTAGTCTTCTTTTTCTCCTGCTCAAGCTTGGTCATCTTTTGGGTGAGCTTCCTGTTCTCATGCTGCAAGTTCTTTACTGTGCTTTCTAATTCTGAACAGTGTTTGTCAGTCATTCTTTTCCTTTTGAGAACCTCCTTAGATACCTCTGATAGCTCCTGGAAATGATTTTTAATATCCATCAGTTCTTCTATAAGCCCTCTGTTAACCTTCAATAAACCGTCATTAGCATCTTGCAAGTGCTTCATGTGTTTCTTATATTGCTAAATACTTTCCTGCAAAATTGCTTTATCATCACTAGGGATCTCAGGTAGGCTTTCATCTTTCATTAAGAAGTCTGTGCAATCAACAGAAACACCAGGGTCCTTCAAAATTCCTGCTTCCCTGAGTATAAGCTCATCTTCATCCTCCCACTCTTGGTTTTCAACAGGACATGATTTAGTTTTTTCTTCTTGCTGCTGTCCTAAAAGTTTATTCTTTATCTCAAGTACTATTTCTGACAATTCAAACTTGGGCTGCTCAAACTCTCTTACTGACTGTGATCTTTTTGCCTTTGCAGGCTGAGAAGAAGAAGAAGGTTTAGCAATTGATTTTCCCTTGCTTTTGCTGCCTTGTTTACCAATTTCTGCTTCTTCATTAGAGGAAGAATCAATCACAACAGCTTCTTGTCTGGAATTTAGCTTGGGATTAAGTAGCCTCTTCATATTCCATCTTAGCTTATTGGTTGGTCTAGTTTTAGGCCTTCTGTATGAAGCTACAGTCTTCTTTTTCTTCTTCTTAGGTTTAGCTGCTCTGACCTCTGAGGTGAGGAATTCTCCACAGGCTTCAGCACTTAGCTCTGCTTCATCAATTGGCTGTTCATCTTCTCATAAGTATCCCTCATCCTCAGACAAAATGGTGAGGGGACTTCTTTGTTTTGTTTGAACTTCATCTTCAGGTATAGCAGCCTTCTCTTCAACCATAGTTTTAATTTCTTCAGATTCTGCTGCTGGTGTCAATTGCAGACTAGGCTATACTTTTTCTCTTGCAAACAATGAGTACCTACTTTTAGGGCAATCAGAGGACATTTTGAACTGACTGTCAACCTTTACCTGCTCTGCTACCTTCTTATCCTTAACATCTTCTTTGTGTGCAGGTTTAGCTGTATGACCTAACTTTTTCATCATTACTTTTCCCTTATCAGTCTGCCTCTTAGGCTGCTGGTCTTCTTGCTGGGGATGAACATCTGACCAGAACAGAAAGAAGTCCCAAGTCCTACCCTCATGTTGCAACACAGTTGTTGCTAGGGTTTTAGCCCTAGCTTGTGCGAATGAGCACCTACTAAGGAAAATGGATTCCTTAGTAGCAGTTCAATGATATATGAATTAAAAGTGCTAAAAGGAAAGAAAAGCTAATCTAAACATGTTCATGAAGCTAAAACAATAAAAAGTAAATAACATGAAGCAAAACAGTAAAAAGTAAATAATGATCTTTATTGATGTTACCTCCAATGTGGAGGTTGGTGAAGTCCGTTGCGATGGTCCGATGTCGGTGGCTCCGAGCTCCAAGCTGCTCCTTCTCTTTCTCCGATGGTGGAAATGGGCCAAAAGGGGCTCTCAATGGTGAAAGTAGCTCAATGGTGAGCTAGGGTTTCAAGAGCAATTTTGGTAGAGGCAGGATACTTGTGATAGTGGATATGAAATAAGGGGTCTCCATCACTTATTTATAGTTGATTAAACCATGCAGTTTAGGTTAGCTTTTTAGGGTTTCAGCTGTTTAGGGTTTTTTCCTCCTTTTCCTCATTATTTTATATTTTTTATTCCTTTTTGGAGATTTTTGCTTTTTTAGAGGAATTTTGGATATTTTTGGAGGAAAAAAAGGTTTTATGGCCTTTTGGAGGCATTTTAAGCTTTTTTGGAGACCTTGTAGGTGGTTTTATGGGTTTTTGATGGAGATATGGTAGGAAAATGGACGAATGAGCCATGTAATGGGGTAGATGAGGTAGTGAACCATTTTTGGGTGTTAACAGATTGCCCCCTGATGTGTGAGGGCAGGAGCTCATCGTATGGCCGATGGACATCATAAGTCGTATATGGTTTTCCTGGGGTATGGAGAAGAGAAGGAACCGACTGAAGCCCGGAACACCGATCCCGAACCACCTGCAAGGACTGAAAAGTACATAACCTCAATAATGGATGAGGGATCATCTGATAATATGGACGAGGCGGGCATTCCCATGCTCATATCAAGATACATAAAAATAACTGTGTATATCATAAGTGTCCAGAGGGGACACAAATCTGGAACATACTGCTGGGATGAACATGTCTGAGCTGAAGAACTAATGCACTGAAATGAGAGCAGTGCTACTGAATGTGGTTCCAAAGGAACTGATGAGCTGCTGGATCAAAGTGACAACGGTCATAATCACAATGGTGCGTTGATTTGGAACTGAATCTGGGTACTCAAGGAAGCATGGAACTGGATAGCTTCCGAATACAATCGCCAACACAGCCCGGACATCTACAGGAACATATAACTGAGCGTTCTGAAGTGACTCACCAATGTGATAGAGTCAAGGGAAATCCAGGGTCTTCGACACATAATGGAAAGGACATACATCCTGTGCGATTCTCAACGATGCGATTAAGGTGCTGAAGTCGAGCATGTGAGAAACAACCATTCGGAGAGGCAATGATGACTCCTCTCAAAATAGTCCGTAGGCACTCACCACAGATGGTGATGGGTCCAAGGTGCAGGGGCCTCTGGGTCTATCCTCTGGAATAGAGTGGTTGTCATCGACAGAGGGAGACCTGCAACTATCAAGGCAATGATGTTTCCTTGATAGGAGCGTGAGGTGAAAAACCGAACTGTGATAGTACTGATGGCAGGAGTGGTAAACTGGGGGGAATAACTGGGCAAGTAGAGTGGGTGGACTCAAACTTCCTTTGTTCAGAGTATGATGGCGGGGATGGTCGGGAAGCATATGAAACTGACTGGTGGTAAAGGGATCATGGTTGTATTTGTTCTGAGGGTGAATGGGCCGAGGGAAACTCAAGCTGTGGTCGAATGGCAAGAGACTGCAGAATACTCTAAACAAAGGCGACCTGATGGGGGTGCTGCTGAGAGGATCGATCATAGTGCCTAGAGGCGCGGGGGGACTTCTTCATGGGTTATGGAACTAGAAGAAGTGTGGATATATAAAATGGTACTGTCATGTGGATTTTATGAGCCCAGGACAGTTCATGCTCATGGTTGCTTTCAATTTTAAGGAGTCTAAAAAGCAAATAAGAAGACTCTGAAATGATGGAATGGTACTGTCCTGTGGATTTTACGAGCCCAGGATAGTTCATGCTCGTGGTTGCTTTCAATTTTAAGGAGTCTGAAAGCAAATAAGAAGACTCTGAATTAATGGAATGGTACTGTCTTGTGGATTTTATGAGCCCAGGACGGTACATGCTCGTGGTTGCTTTCAATTTTAAGGAGTCTGAAAGCAAATAAGAAGACTCTGAATTAATGGAATGGCCAGGCAAGGAGGAAGTGTTCAATCAAGGGACTTATATGATGACCAGGAACGGGGGTGGGGGGGAAACACTGGTGGGCCTCCTTGCGGGGTGAATGAATGGTGGCAAAATAACGAAACATTTGCAGTATGACAGGAGTGGATGGCTCATGTAAAAAGTGTGGGACAATATGATGACGGCCGATGTGGCGCGTCAATCGAGGCGACAGGGTATAGGGAGGCGATGGTAAAATTGTACCAAGTGAGAGCGAGAAATGATCTCAAGCATCATCACGAGCTCGGAAAAATGAATCCGGTGATATAAAAAGTGTAAAAAACAGAGAGCGACTGAAGTGGCGCGTAAACCAAGGCAGCTAGTGGTGTCTAAAAAAATGGGTAAAAAATGACGTAGAAAAAATGATGCAACGAGGTGACAATGGTGATGGTCTTGTCGTGCTGATTCCAATGGTGGAAACAGTTCGGAAAATGGAATCCGTATGGGTTCGGAATGGCCAAACAAGGAAAAAGTCAACGGACTATAAATAGTAAGTGGGTCCAACGTGACATGTGTCATTTGTACTATTGAGTTTGACTTGTGATCAGAGTGGACCAGAGCTAACGTGTGATTTCTGGACGATCCGACCGACGGACTTCAAATTCGGGAGAGCCAGGTATTCTGTCAAACTTAGGCCTGTTTTGTTTTTAGGTTGGGGGGAGGGTTCATTTGGGAGAAAGTAGGAACGATGGTGCATGTCATCCCAGGGATAATCTGGGGCAGTGAGAGCCTCAAGAATCTCCTCATCAGTACGGAATGTTTGGGTCGTCAAATCGGTTGACGAGGGAGTAGTGACAGAAGAGAACATATAAATAGTCTCAACCTCTCTGGAGGGGGGAGTGTCTGGGGGGTGGATTTCCTCAATGGTGAGGGATGCCGTCTCAAGATCCAAATCTGGGGGGTGGATCTCCTTAATGGTGAGGGGCGCCGTCTTGAGATCCAAATTGTTCATCTCAAAGAGAGCTGCTCTGTACTCGGGGAGATCGGGACAGTGATGGGAGTAATGCCCGTAAACATAGCATAGGGCACAGGAGTGGTTGGTACGCAGGGATCTGTCGCGAGGCTTAGGGGTGGAATCTGGATGGACAACTGGGATATTGGGATCATCGTCAAGCGTTTTCAGGTATTCCTGTAATGCCGGTAACTAAGGACATAGGTGAGTCGCATGGCCCAACTCGTCACACAACGCGCATTTGGCAGGAGCACGAAACACATGGGGTTTTTGACTGTCTTAGGAGGTGGGACAGCAGTGTAAGGTTGGGGGCCTCTGCTCCCAGTGGGTTTGGTAAAAATAGGGGGGGGTTTCACGGAGGATGACGGGGTAGCGACACCTGGAGGTGGTTGACTAGTAGTGGCAATGGGTTGCACCGGTTGCAGGACGACATCTGGTGTCGGCGGACGAACTGGAGGTGAAAGATACCAAACGGGTAATCCTAAGGTTAACCTAGGGAGGCTAAGGGTAGCCATGACTGGGGTGTTAACCACTCCTGAGGGAGGGAAGAGGAAAGGGATGGTATGGATGGGTGTAGCACCAATGTGACTAGGTACCAAAGGGGGTTGGGGCAACAAAGGCGGTTGATTACTAGGAGTTCGCATGTTATGGGACAAGGTTAATAGGTCGGACACCTCAATCGCAGGTGACGGTGGTGGAAGAGATGGGAAGGTTGAGGTCATTGGTGTGTCTGAGTAAACTCTGGGCCCCACAGACGAAATGAATGAGGTGGTGGCATCCGAAATAGGTTGTTCAACCATGGGGAGCACGGGCCCCATAGAAGAAACAACTGAGTTGGTGGCACCCGAGACAGGTTGTTCAATCATGGGGAGAACATTTTCGGGTGCCGCGGGGGCATTGGGATCATGGTAAGTGAGTTGGTCAACCTTGACCACGCGTCCCTCATGGGGGAACATCATGATACGAAAAACGGTAGAAGTAACTGCCCGCATGGCATACATATAGCTGCGGCCAAGTAAAAGGTTATAATCAAGCTGTGCATTGATAACCTCGATGTTTATCAGGACGATTTTGCCAGCCAGCTGGACGGGGACATTGGTTAATAGGCCTTGTGGTTGAGCTGAACGGCCGTCGTACGCTCGCAACGCAGTAGAGGACGGCTGGAGAGGGGGGGATCCCATTTTCTGCCAGATGGAGATGGGCATGACACATGTAGAGGCACCTTCGTCAATAATGCATCGATGGACGACAAAATTTCGAATGGAAACAGAAACTTGGAACGATAAATTGGAGGGCAGGCGGGGTTCGGATTGGTCCAAATCAAATGCCATTAACTGCGAATCATTTGGATCGATAGCCCCAATGGCTGAGAGTAAAGTCTTACGCTGCGAAGGGCAGTTTTTTAAGACTTCTAACGTAGACATGGCTGCGAGGGATTGGGCTAAATCATCGACAATGTTGTAGTTTGACGCAGCCCGCGCATTGGGGTTGTTGTTGATACGGCGAAGTGGGAAACGAGGTGCTTTGGGAGCGCCATCTGGTGGAGGTGGAGGTATACGTAATGCCTGATCAGTGGGATGAGCGTTAGTGGGGTTATTGGCAAGAGGGGCTTCCGGGGTGGAGCCATATTGGTTCCGCCGAGTCTGGAGGTTGACCTCATCGGAGGACATCATCAACAGATGGTGGGTACCTGAGTCAAATATGGGTTGATCAGGAGTAGCGTAAGTGATTTGTTGGATGGGCGCATTAGCTTGAGGGGGAGCCAATGGTTCAGTGTTCACTAAGCCTTGGTTTGGTAAGGGGTTTTGCAGCACCAAAGGTGGCTGCTGAGGTTGTGGGGGATTGGGTGGTGCTTGAGGAGCCGCCTGTCCTTGGCGTAGTATATTAGCAGCCAAAAGTTGTTGAACTCGCTCCATATGTGGACAAAAATGTGTGTAGTGGCCATAGACCCCGAAAACAGAACAAGGATAGTTCGTTCGCAAATTGGGGTTTTTAGCCTGCTTGGGCGGGCGATTAGGGTTTTGGTTAGCAGGGGCCGCATTATTATTAGCGGGGGAATTGGGGTGTTGACCAGCTTGCTCGGTCGGTTGGTTGTTCCCATGATTTCAGCCTCTGCTGTGGTTTTGTTGGCCCTGGTTGCGTTGGTTGTTCTGGTTTTGCGGCGGGTTTTCTTGGGCGTAAACCTGCCCTTGGGTAGTAGGTGGATTCTGAGGTTGCGCAGGTGTGGGAGCAGGATGCGGTGGATAATATGTAGGTGGAGGCTGCACTGGTGCAGCTACTTGAGGGGGTTGCTGATAGTGCTGTGGAGCAGGTTATGGGTTTGCCGCAGGGGCTGGCTGTGGCTAATAATAATGAGGTTGGGCTTGTGCCGGCGCAGGAGCTGGTGCAGCCTGCTGGTGATAGTAGGGTTGAGGTGCGACCGGGGGGGCGTAAGCGGAAGTCATATGACCGAAACACTGAGGTGGACATGAGGGTCCATGGGAATGGTGTTGGTGTGGCATGTGAGCATACGAGTTGGTTGCTCCGGACTGTGACGTAGCCCGCGAAGGTTCAGGGCCAGGGGTAGGACGGGCTATGGAAAATGGCTGAGGCTGCGAAGAGAGATGGCCAATGATGCCGTCAGCAGCGTGGGATGCCCCTGGTGCATCGTGCTGGGAGGGATCGCCGCGAGGGGTGTCAGGTATGATGGTATAAAGATAAGCCGACTGGGCGTAAATGAGATCGAACTGTTGGGCTTTAAGGATAGCCTCTTCCTCAGACTGGGATCTTTCGGATGCCACATCCTTAGCAATGAGCGGAAGGAGGGATTTGAGGAACCAATCTAGGAAGATCCGGTCATCTAACTTGATTTTGCATAGGCTACGGCGTCGACGCCATTCATGGATGTGGTCTGTGATGTGGGTAGCCGTGTTCTGTCTGCATGATAGGAGGATCTCAATGCCTGCGTCATAGTGAATAGGTAACTGGAAGAACTGGAGGAAGGTCGAGGCCAGGGACGTAAAGGTGGCATGAGTTCCATGGGGTTGCTCGATATACCACTTGGCAGCAGAGCCAGTGAAAGTGCGCTGTAATAAATGGAGGCGAATGGAGTCATCTACTATGGAATTTGAGGAACACCATAGATGGAAGGACATGATATGGTTTTGTGGGTCTTCACCTGCCTTACCCTCGAACTTAGGGATGTCAGAGGGGAGCTTGGTGGGCATGTGAGGCCACGCAAGGTTGTGTCGGATGGGGTCGTTGGTTAATCTGGCTAGGTCAGGTAGGTTGAGGCTAGCCATGAATGGCAAACTGGACGAAGGATGTGACACGGTAGTGGTTTGGACCAAGTTGGGGCCCATGCCCCCAAGTGGAGGGGTCATGTGAGGGAGGTTACCCCCAAGTGGGGTATCTAAGGTGGTATGGGACGGTCCTGCGCCACCATGGGCAGTATGAGCCACTAATGGGGTGGGAATAGGTATTCCTGCTGCAGGAATAGGTGTCGTGAGGGGAACGGTAGACGGGACCCCCGTGGAGGACGTACCTACAGCGGGTATGGTAACTGGTATAGTGGCGGATGTGCCACCGGTGGTCCCTACCATGAAGGGAGTGGGATTCACGCCAGCCATGGGGCTAGAAGGGGCGGTGTAAAGGGTTTGCTCAGACTCTGGCTCAGAATCGGAGGTGAAATAAGAGGCGTCAGTATCTGGTGACGGAGTCCTATGCCGCTGACGAGTGGAGTCAAGTGACAAGGCTCGAGATCTATGATGAGTGGTATCAAGTGATGATGATCTGAGTCGACGACGGGTGGTGTCAAGTGAACCGTGCTGTGGGGGCTCACCTCTGAGGCGCCGAGAATGTCTCGAGGACTCAATAGTGACAACTAGTGTCAAATCTCTGTGGGTTGGGGTAACTACAAAACAGCTCGAAAACCCTAATGCAACCGAGTGGGCAGAAGGAGAGCTCAAAACATAGGGCACTCAGGCCAAAAGCAACTCAAAACACCCACTGCAACAGCGTGTTACAATAGGCAGAGTGTCAACAGAAATGGTCAGAATACCAATAAGCAGCAAGTTTTCTAAAAAATAAAAATCGGTGGACTCACTAGACCAAAAGGAGGTAAGGGAGCATGCAAACACCTAACTAAAAGTATTATGACTCAACTAAAAATATCCTCTGCAAGGTGATGAAATCCAAGTCAGACAATATAAATAGGAAAGTCAAATGGCTAGAGTATCCCCCTACCGGGAGGTACACCGGGTACTCAAACCTAGAAGTATGGCAACTAAGATACCCCGTTCATGACACGTCCAGAAAGGTAAATCTGCCGCTTGTTCCTTTTACCGCAATACCCCTATTCAGGGATATTCCGAGAACTGCGAAAGGTAGCCCTTCAATTACTGAATGAATTTCGGTATTCCACTCAGACATCCGGAACCAATCTCACGACTTCAACCCTCCTAAGGGAGAGGCCCTCTGATAAACCAGTTGTGACCGTGTCAAAAAATACTAGGGGACTTTGGTTCCCTAATGGACAACAACTATGTCTCAAGTGTAAGTAACCGAGGGGTGTTATTGGAAGCCTATCCCCTCGATCCTACCTAACTACAAAAATTCTTTTGTGTTCCCCAAGTGGGGTTAGAATGTTGGTTGAGTTAAGTAGTTTTTAGGTCTCACTTGAATTAGGTGACAGATTGTGTGCTTGTGAGGTTATGATCCCAAAAGAGAAGTGCCAGGGCAACTTCCTCAATAATAATAATACTGAATGAAAAAATTTTAGCATGCAAATTTTTTTTAAAATAAACAATGCTGAAATTTAAAAAATTCTGTAAAGGGAGACAGAAAGGCTGTAGGGCTGCAAGTAGAACAGATGGTTGTGCAGGCACAGGAAATAGGGCAGCAAAGTGGCTAGGTTTTGAAGCAGGAATAAGTGCAAAAATCAGATCACGGATCGCGGGTATGGGGCGAAATCGCGCGGTCGGACCACGGGTTTGAAGGAAATAGGCGCGCGCGGATCGCAGGTTTCTGGCTAACAGTGGCGGTCAGACTGCGGGTCTGAAGGAAACAGTCGCGCGCAGGTCGCAGGTTTCTGGCTAACAGCTGCGGTCGGACCGCGGGTTTGAAGTAAATAGGTGCGGTCAGGTCGCAGCTAAGGGCTGAAAAGGCGCGGTCGGGACGCGAATGTGGAGGGAAAAATAGCGGTGTACGGCGGCCGAAAACGAAAATCGAAAGTACAAAACGAAAAATAAAAATAAAAATTTAAAAGCCAGCGGAGTCGCCAAAACTGTTGCTATGGTTTTAGCCCTAGCTTGTGCGAATGAGCACCTACTAAGGAAAATGGATTCCTTAGTAGCAGTTCAATGATATATGAATTAAAAGTGCTAAACGGAAATAAAAGCTAATCTAAACATGTTCATGAAGCTAAAACAATAAAAAGTAAATAACATGAAGCAAAACAGTAAAAAGTAAATAATGATCTTTATTGATGTTACCTCCAATGTGGAGGTTGGTGAAGTCCGTTGCGTTGGTCCGATGTCGGTGGCTCCGAGCTCCAAGCTGCTCCTTCTCTTTCTCCGATGGTGGAAATGGGCCAAAAGGGGCTCTCAATGGTGAGCTAGGGTTTCAAGAGCAATTTTGGCAGAGGCAGGATACTTGTGATAGTGGATATGAAATAAGGGGTCTCCATCACTTATTTATAGTTGATTAAACCATGCAGTTTAGGTCAGCTTTTTAGGGTTTCAGCTGTTTAGGGTTTTTTCCTCCTTTTCCTCATTATTTTATATTTTTTATTCCTTTTTGGAGATTTTTGCTTTTTTAGAGGAATTTTGGATATTTTTGGAGGAAAAAAGGGTTTTATGGCATTTTGGAGGCATTTTAAGCTTTTTTGGAGACCTTGTAGGTGGTTTTATGGGTTTTTGATGGAGATATGGTAGGAAAATGGACGAATGAGCCATGTAATGGGGTAGATGAGGTAGTGAACCATTTTTGGGTGTTAACAACAGTGGTGATGATCAGCTTGATCAGACCATGATGAAAGATTGACTGGGAGGAATGATCTTCATGTTGCTTTATCCGGCTGGACATCTTCTGCAGGCTCTTCAAAAAGAAGAAGGACAGGTTCATCTTTGAGACTCCTACCATGTGTTGAAGGAATCTAAAATGATATTTAAACACATAGGCATACTTGCCCTCACTGGTCACATAGCTCTGTAATATCCTAATGGGCTCAACCCACTCCTTTCTGAAGTTCTGGATAGGAATACCTTTATTCCAGTCAGGAGTCACATTAGGTAACAGGTACCTTTGTGGTTCAAACTCAAAAGGAAACTTTTTGAACCAATGCTCACCCTCATTACTGATCTCAGTAGCCTCTGCAATTAATTCCACAGTCAATTTAAATTTTAGAGCATCAAGGATGACCATTTCACCTTTAAGACCCTGAGCAAACTTACAAGACACCTGTGCATTGTAGCCATCTATCTTCCTGAAGAACTTCAGCCAACCTGCTTGTTGGAACAATTCAGCACAATCAGGAAGTTTTTTAATCCAGGTTAAGTCAGTGGGCTCAGCCTTATTGACTTTACCACTTTTTCCACTCTTGCCCATCTTTCTCCTTCAGAAATTAGAAGCTGTCTGGTTTTAGGGTTCAAAAGATGCTTTATAAAACTGGTTTTGTGCTCCTTCAAACTTCTTCACAATTCCTGCACATTTCTGAACAGACCTGTATATTTTAAAAGGTGAAGCAAAACTTCTCAATAAGAGGACAAATTCACATCACCGAGGGCTTCCATGTTGCCTTGTCCTAGCAATACAAACTAGGTCTGTATATAGGTTAACTGCAAAAGCTTTGAAACTAATCACCAAACAGACTATTTTTTGAACCAAAAAAACTATCTTCAACCTATTAGCAAACTGTGTATCAGTATCTTCAACCTGGTAGCATAATTCATGAACCTCTCTGCACAAAAAGGTTTTTATAAATGAACTCTGTTGTCACTTTAAACTTCATTACAGACTGTTCATCCCACACCTATCTCTTTTCATCCCATCAAGGTGATACTAGGCCTTCCTGTACTTGCCTTCATATGTTTCTAAAAAACAATTAAACTCTGCACCAGACAGCCCAGTTTTCAGCAACTTCTAGGTATCAGATATATCTTTCATTTTAGACAAGAAACTCTCATCGAAACCTGTATATAAATCCCAACATTGTTCTTCAAACAATTGACTTTGTAGATATGATAACTATCACCAGCTGCTCAAGAAAACTAAAGACTTCATGTGTAAGGGATAAGCATAATAAAACAGTATACAATTCATTCCAATGCTGATTCCTGTAGACTATGATTCAAATTGGCATTAGGTCTGACAGGAATCCTATTCAGTCAGCTCATTATAGCCATAATGCATCAATATCAGAGTTTTTTGAGTATATTGGAGAGCAAAACATAAACAACCTTCCCTCAAACTGTCTCGAAATTCCAAAAACTGAATGCTTTAAACTTAGGGTTATTTTGATGCTCTGTTCAATAAAATTCATCAGCACAGCTCCAGGCAATTATTTCTGGGGTAAACACTTCATTTTGGAACCTATTTTAACCCCTGCATCAACTAATTCCTCCAGAATGACCTCCAGCGAGAAAATCCCAATTTTTCAATTATAGGGGTTTATATTGAAATACCTGTTAATTGTTCAAGTGCAATGGCTTAAAAATTCATCTTGAGCTGTCAATTTCCTCTCCTTGAGCGTACAGATGTCTTCATATGGTTACTTTAACTGCAGGTAACGGGATTTAAAAGCCCTAATTTTCGCCATCCTTAATAACTCTGTCTCTACTCTGCAGCGACATTATCCACCTTTCTAGCAGTTAGCTTTACTTCATGAGCCCTCCTTTCCTCTGATAATGCGTGTGAAAGGAAAATCACACCACCTCAGACCAAAATTTGATGATAACTGTCAAACCAATCCCGCATTATAGGCAATGATGGGCATGATTTGTTTCAAGACTCAAAACCACTTGGAATCGTGCTGAAACTGCAGCTTACATGTGCTAAACAACTCACCATATGCGATTAATCATTCACAGATCGAAATCATGATAAAATCTTGCTTAAAAATCGAAAAATAAAAGGGCCGCGATATTATTGTAGCGCGCCCTTTGTAAATTTTTTGTCCAGCGCTACAAGAATATCTCCAATGCTATTTTTTCGCCATTTTTCAACTTTTTGCTAATTTGTCGGAGGTTTAAAAAACTGCTAAAGTGATAATCATGTCTAGGTGTGCTCCAAACAAACATTTATGAATCAATTTTTTGATAATATGACTTTTTATTTAACCCCTTTGAAATGCAAAGGACCAAAAAATCAAATAAACCTATAAAAAGTAAGCTAAAAAAACTATCTAATCATCCAAAGAGTTCCTAAAGGAAACTAAAAATGAGATTTAAAACAAAACCTTAATTGAAATAAAATGAAAAACAAACCAAAAATGGAGAAGTCAAACCAAAATTGAAGAAAACATTTACTGACTTAACACACTACATCAGGGAGCTAGTGCATGACAGGACCATCATTCTGCAATACTGCCCGACTGATGAGCAGATTGCAGACATCTTCACCAAGAGATTTCCAAAAAATAAGTTCACTTACCTCCGTTCACTGTTGGGGGTGAGTTCATCAGGGTGATCCAGACTACTTTCAGTGTTCAGCTTGAGGGGGGGTTTTTTTCCACTAGGTTTTCCCTCTTTTCCTCACTTAGTTTGTTTAGAGCATTGTTTCAGTTGCTTTATTGTACAGGGTGACCTATGGCCTTTGTTGCCAGGGCCCTAGCATTTTATGCATCTATGTTTTCTAACTCTTCCTAAGTATAGCTTAAGGGGGGGTGTTGGAGACATTTACCATCATACTCACTCTTTCGGTCAAATTGGCCTAGTTAAACCACTATCCTAAGTTTAATTGACATCAGTGGAGCATTAATTACCATCATCCCAGTCACTCCCAGGCCTACCTACAGTCAAGGAGGCTAACTTAGCCTTCTCCTACAGTCAAGGAGGCTAACTGGACCACTCCAGGGGTGATCTGTGTGACATTAATGCACCTAATTGCTAACTGGTGGTTACTTTCAGTTCAACCAATCAGTTACAGTCAGTTAAGGTGCCTCCATTCATTAAATATATTATTTAATGATTATTTATTATTATTTTAATGAATTGGAGTGAACAAGGCGCCTTCACCAACTTCTGATGGTCAGTTTAGCTTCAGTTAACCTCATCAGGGTTTATTGGAGTCATGCAGTACTAGCACTTGATGATTGGATTGCTATGACATGTGTTTGATCTCTTTCAATTGAGATTCCGTTATTTATTACACTCCAACTTCAGTTAGGGTTTGGTGAGTTAATTAGGGTTTTGGTCAAGTGATTAACTGAGTGAGATTGCATGGCAAAGAGTCAGTTAAGCTAGCCTCACTCATTGAATTCAGATTGTCCCTTAGGTATTTGAATTCTTCATTGAGTTAAGCCATTGCTCATGCATGGAATTGTAACACTTTATTGTTTATAAAAGATACAGAGAGGAAACCTATTTGGTATTCCAATTATTTCTAATTCATGAGTAATTTGTTAATAATTCTTTGATGATTTTGATTCCTAGTTCCTAGATCATGTGCAAGAATTAATAGTAACCCGTGCGAAGGACTATGGTTCGTCACAATCCATCCCAGGAAAGGAACCTGATCCACTAGGGTCTCCTTTGCGTATTGAGAAACCTGTGGATAAACCTGAAGCTGCACCTCACTCACCTCACTCACACCGGTATGTACAATGAAAAGTGAAAATGATCTCATAAACTGTAGAAATGCTTGAGGACTCGCCCATTAACAGGGCTGGGTAACTCTTCACCTTCCAAGGAATGCAAGATAAATGTATTATTTTCCAAAACTTTAGATATCAGAAAAGGGCCAAACCAAAGATTATCAAATTTGCCATGCTTACCCTTCTGTTCTTTTCTTGCATCCCATCTTAAAACGAACTCACCTTCTGAAAAAGTATGCTCTTTAATATTTCTGTCAAACCTGTTTTTCATCTTGGCTTTGTACAGTTGTGCTTCTTTGTCCACTTTCTCTCTATTTTGTTGTAACTCTATCATTTCGAAGATTCTCCTTTGCATATCATCTGGTTCCTCTTGAGAGTTCTGGAGGAATTTCATTACTGGAATCCCCAGCTGAACAGGGAACACTGCTTCTGTTCCATAAACCAGCTGAAAAGGAGAGGTACCAATGGCTTGCTTCACAGTGATCCTATCTGCCCACAATGCATATTTCAGCATTGAATCCCAAGACCTTTTGTTATGCTTGAGTAGCTTCTTGATGCTTTGAATGATATTCTTGTTAGATGACTCAGCCTGTCCATTTCCCTTAGGATAATAGGGAGTTGAGTGCTTCAAAATAATGCCATTTTTCTCACAGAAGGCCACCATTGCCTTGGATTTGAATGGTTTGGCATTATCAGTTATTAATCTCCATGGACAACCAAATCTGCTCAAAATATTGTCTTCAATGAACTCCATAATCACCTTATCTGTAGCATTCCTTGTTGTAATGGCTTCCGCCCATTTTGTAAAGAAATCTGTGGCAGTCAAGATCCAATGATGATGTCCTAAAGATGCTGGATTTATTTCTCCAATAAAATCCAGACCCCATTGCTGAAAAGGGGCATTGACTACAATAGGCTTCAAAGGAAAAGATAATAATTTATGTTTACCTGCAAATTTCTGACAGGGTATGCAGGCTCTTACCTACTGGTAAACATCTGTGAAGAGAGAGGGCCAATAGTATCCAGCTCTCAAAATTTTATAAGTTGTTGCTTTCCAATATTTATGCCCTCCACAGGTTCCTTCATGAGATTCTGAAATTACCTCCCCTATTTCAGCTTGATCCAAACACCTTAACAAGATTCCTCCTGGGTCTTTCCAAAACAATTGATCCTCAATCAAACAGTACTTAGTAGCTTTAAGTTTTAGAGATCTGGCAGCCTTCCTATCTAAGTGTTTAGGGCATTGCAAAAATAACAGGAAATAAACAATATCAGCATACCAAACTGAAGATGAATAAAAATCCATGATCCTTTCTTTCTCCAGCAATGCTTGCTTTTCTTTAGGTGCTGATTCTTCAGCCATAACATGTAATCCTAGTGCCTGACAATTTGAGTCATCCAGTAGTTTAGCCAATCCTTGTCCCTTGACAAGCTTAGTAAGTCTGATTTCCACCTCATATTCCATAATCTTAGCAATCCACTTTCCCCTCTTTCCTTCACTGTCAGGCTATGTCAAAATATCTTTCACTACAGCATTTGGAACAAATGAAATAACCTTTGGATGCAGGATATAAATTCTGAAAAATTTCAAGGCCTTCAACAGAGCATAGGCTTGTTTCTCCAATATACTGTATTTCAGCTCTGAATCTCTGAGGGTTTTGCTGAAAAAGGCAATTGGCTGTTCCAATCCCTCTTTATTCTTCTGAAGTAGGATAGCAGCAATAGTATCTTCTAAAGCAAATGAAAAAGTAAGGAATTCTTTGGTAAAATCAGGACTTACCAGAACAGGTGCTTCAGTCATAGCCACCTTGATTTTCTCAAAAGCTGCCTTTGCTTCAACAGTCCACCTGACTTCTTGGTCCTTCTTTAACATTGCTATGATTTGTTTAATGGTCTCAGCAAAATTAGGAATAAACCACTGCAGAAAATTTATCTTGCCAATGAATGATTGCACATCCTTTTTGCTCCTAGGCAAACTAATCTTCAGTATTGCTTTGACTCTCTCAGGGTCTATTCTGATGCCATCAGCAGACACCAAGTGACCCAACAGTCTGCCCTCTTGCACAACAAAATGAGATTTCTTGGGATTAAGAGATAAGCCAAATTTTCTGCATTTTTGAAATTTTTTCCTTAAGTGCTTCAGATGCTCATCATCTGACTGTGAGAATACTGTTATGTCATCCAAATAGATGACCACAAATTTGTCTTTTTCACCAACAAAAGCAATGTCCATTTCTCTTTGAAAGGTAGCTCCAGCATTCATTAAGCCAAAAGGCATCTTGTCGTACACGAAGGTCCCCCAGGGGGTGGTAAAAGCTGTCTTCTCCTTGTCATCAGGGTGCATGGCAATATGATTGTACCCTGAAAATCCATCCACCATAGAAATCCTCTGGGCTCCAACAACCTGCTGCAATACTTTTTCAATCTTTGGAAGAGGATAGTTATCTTTTAATGAAGATCTATTGAGATTCCTGAAGTCAACACATAATATTATTTCCCAATTCTTTTTTCTGACAGGAACCAGATTTGCAACCCAGGAAGAGTACCTGAGAGGCACTATTATCTTCGCATCCAGCAGCTTCTTTATTTCTTTTTCAATTACAGGGAAAAAAGCTGGATTTATCCTTCTTAGTTTCTGCCGGAAAGGCTTGACATTAGGCTTCAAAGGAACCTTATGCTGAATGATTGCTGTATCATAGGTTATGAGTTCTTCATAAGACCAGGCAAACACATCTACATGCTCCTTCAAAAGCTTGATATATCTATTTTTTTGTTCTGCTATCAAAGATTTAGAAATTTTTACCATTCTGGGATTTTCTGCAGAACCAATATTGCATTCTATTACATTGTCTTCTGAGGATTGGACCACTGGTTTTGAAGGCGTGTCATCTTTAGTAAAAATTCTTTCTAAAGGCACTAGACCTTTTGGAATAAAGTTACTCTTCAACTCAATGATTTTATGACCTACTATCTGATCTTCAGTAAACTTATCTTCAGCAAACTCATCATCCTGTTCTTCTCCTTCATTCTGATCAATTTGAGCATTTGAAAACTCATCTGTAAGCTCAAGAAACTTCTTGATTTCAATGTCATCTTCGAAAACCCTCCAATGCTTTACATTATCAGGTACACATGGCCTGTACCTCACCTCTATAGGATATCTTAACTGATTAGTCTTAGGAATTCTGAAATATGAGGCTGCTAGAGCCAATGAATCAACAGTTTCATTATGATTCCTTGGAATATGAGTAATATTAAATGCTATGAAGTAATTTTCTAGCATATCCCATACCTCATTTATGTAAATCTTCAGCAAACCCTGCTTTACTTGATAGTTGTTCTTTACCTGTTGAACAACCAACTCGGAGTCGCCAAATGCAGCAATTTGCTGAATGCCTAAGTCTTTTGCAGCTTTCAATCTCAGTATGAGAGCTTCATACTCAGCAGTGTTGTTAGTGGTAACAAATTCCAGCTTATACATGAGTTTCACTATCTCACCTCCAGGAGAAATGAGCAAAACTCCAGCTCCAGCACCCTCTTTACATGAAGAACCATCAAAGTACAGCTGCCACAGTGCATCTTCTTCCTCTCTGCTGTGTTTTATTTGCTGCTCCTTTTCTACTTGCAACAGGCCAGCAGAGTTATCCTCTTCACTGAAATGTAACATACATGTGCCAAGATCTTTATCAACAGAATACAAAGGGTGATTGGTGGGATTTTTATCATCTGTGACAATGTAAGCAAACTGAAGTTCTCTGTAAAGTCTCCTATTTTCTCCACCAAAAACAGGAATAGTGGCATATGAAAGGTCCATTTGTAAGGTTCCTCCAACCTTCTTTGCCCAGGACCTTGAAAGAAGCAAGCCAAACTTTGGGGTGATGTTAGCTACTACAACATCCATTATGACACTTTTCATAGGCAACTGAGCAAGGCTGACAACCATATCTTTAATCACTCCTAGACACTTTACAGCTCGGGAGTCAAAGGCATATAAGTCATGGTAAGGCTTGGTGATACTAAGGCCCAGGGCTTCCATTACAGCTTTTGGCATTAAATTATGGGATGCTCCGGAATCTAACAGGTAATTGTGAATCATCTGGTCATGGACAGTCAAGGTAACATAAAAGGGAGGAGAAGCACCGGCTTCATTTTCAGTCTTCTCAGCCAGAGCTGATCCAATGAAAATTTTAGGACTTTCTTCTTGCAAATTTACAGTATCTGAAACAGGCTGATTACTAGGCACATTCATAACTCTCACGACTGTTTCTTTGTATGATGGATTCTTAATAAGCTCAGTCAATGGTATAAGAATTTTTAATTTGCCTAGCTCATTTTCCAAACTAAAATTTTGGACAGACTTGTTTACCTCTTCAATTTCAGCATTCTTCTTTGACTTTTCTGCAGATTGCTTCTTCTCTATGACAGTATCAGCAACTTGTTTATCGGGAACAGCTGCAGCAGGAACAACAGCTTTCTTCTTAGGAGCTTGGACAACTTGTTTCGGACCTGATCTGAGATTGATGCTCTTCTTCACTCCATTCTGATGAACAGCAACAGTTACAGCAGTATTTTCCAAGCATACATCATCTTCATCTTCAAACATTTCAGCATCATAATATTCTGAGTTTAGGAAATCTTCTTAAGTAACAAAACCTGGGGACAATCCATCTCCAAAGTGATTCATGTCCTGATCAGTCTCAGTTTCCTCAAAAAGTAGCTGTTCATCAACTTCTTCTTCATCAGCTACATTGTTTTGAAGAGGAGGAGGCACTCTTTGATCTTCATTCTCCCTCCTTTCTCGCTGGATGTCATTATTCCTGTGCTCTCTTGGAATGAATCTAGGAGCAAACTGTCTTCTAAATTGATTCTGGTTATTAGGATTCCTTTCAGCTTCTTGAGCATGTTTGGTAGAATTTTTCTCAAGTTCCAATTTATTCAGTTTGGCAGTGAGAATCTTGACTAGCTTATCCATTTCATCTATCTTAGCTTCAGCAAACTGAGGTGCAGCATTTGTAGAAACAGCTTCCTTTTTTCCCTTTCTTTCATACAACTGCTGAGGTGTTTCTTTTTTAAGCCTGTTAGAAGCCAGCAAATTAGACTCTAACTCAAATGCTGCATCTTGCATGTTCAACAAAGTGATAGGTCTTCTTTCTCTGAGTAATAAAGATAATTCATGATCAAAGGAATTTGCATAGGTCAACTTGGCTGATGTTTCAGTGGGTTTGATTTCTGCTAGAATCCTACTATACATTTTATTAAATCTTTTGGAGAAGTCAGCAATAGTCTCATCTTTCTTTCTTCTTAGAGCTCCAAACTCGGTTATATAATAGGTGTGGTCCTTGGTGTCTCCCCACTGCCTTAGAAAAAGATCTCGGAGCTCTTCAATTATGGTGATAGAGTTAGCAGACAACTCTCTGAACCACTTTCTCACATCCCCATCAAGGCTCTGTACAAATACCCTTATCCATACATCTTTAATTTCAATGTTTTGATTGTCTGCATAACTCAGGAAGGCTTCCCAATGTTCTTCTGCAGTTGTTTCACCTTGTCCATTGAATCTGGGCATATACTTCTGATAATCTCCTCCAAGCAAAGCATGTAAAGGCCGTGGTAAAACTAATGGAGCATATTTGGCTGCTACCATCCTGTCCATCATATCCATGGGTGGGTTTTGGCCTGCCATTGTGGATTGAGGTTTGTGAGATTTTGACTAAGGTTTTGAAGAGGAAAAAACTTGACTGGAACTTGCTTGAAAAGGGCTCTTTCCTATTTTCAGCTGAAAGAGAGGTATTTTTCCAGGAGAAGTAGTCTTGGCTTTCAAAAAGGTTTCAGGATTGGTAAAAACTTGAAAAGTATCTTCAGGAATAGTAGGTTTTATCCAAGGTGAGTTCTCAGCTGGGTCTAATGAATCACCCAACTGGTGAGGGTCACAAGAGGCTGGTAAAGATTGAGACCTTTTGAGCTTTCTTGCTGTTTTTATGATCTTTTCTGGGTCTGTCACACCCAGTTAAAAAGGAGAAGTAGGTCTGCTCCTGGTACCAATTCCTCTAGAAGCCACTGTGACAACTTTTTGGTGAAAATAGCCTTCAAAAATGCTGGTTCAAGTCCACCTCTTAAACCAGGAAACTGATAAGTATCCCAGGGAAGATATGCTTCAGCTTCGTCCCCGGCAACGGCGCCAAAGATGTTTGTGCCAGAAATTGTTTCTAAGGCCAGAGAAACAAGCCAACACAATCTCAAGAGTAAAACTCAATACAACTAGGGTTTAGGGTTTTGTTTTATGTGTTTTTGGTTGTAAGCTTCAAGAACAAGTAGGGAATACATTCAGAAGAAAAGTAACAACTAAATCATAAACATAAACTGATAAAGATGCATAACATATCACATAAGATCCAACAAAAACACCATGCTGAGGTTCATATATAAAGGATAAGCATTACCAGGAAATACACATTAACCAGCAATGAAGTTATCATTTAAGAAACTAAACAAGTTCAAACATGAATCCAACACAGACAAAATGAAGGGGAAAAAGTCATATATCTCATTATTTCATCAGCAAATGCTTATAAGAGTCACAGTACTTATCTCTGAACAAGTCTGAAGATACAAACAGCTTGCAGACCTCCTGATGCTCCCAAAAATCAGAACCCTAACAATGTCTTGCTAACTTCTCTAAATAGCCATCTTCTACAAAATTAGTTAGGTCTCTCATCCTAACTGTCTCCATCGATTCACTAAGGTAGGTAAAGTAAAAAGTACATTTTTTACAAAATTACAAAATTGCTAAAAATAGCAAATCCTTAAAAAAAAGTGTTTATCAAACATATACACTAACTAAAGCATAACTGATCAAAGCTCCTTCGCTGCTTCAGCAAGTAGTGCTATACCATCTAGGCTTTGAACTTTTCTTTTAGTCTTCTTTTTCTCTTGCTCCAGCTTGGTCATCTTTTGGGTGAGCTTCCCGTTCTCATGCTGCAAGTTCTTTACTGTGCTTTCTAATTCTGAACAGTGTTTGTCAGTCATTCTTTTCCTTTTGAGAACCTCCTTAGATACCTCTGATAGCTCTTGGAAATGATTTTTAATATCCATCAGTTCTTCTATAAGCCCTCTGTTAACCTTCAATAAACCATCATTAGCATCTTGCAAGTGCTTCATGTGTTTCTTATATTGCTGAATACTTTCCTGCAAACTTGCTTTATCATCACTAGGGATCTCAGGTAGGCTTTCATCTTTCATTAAGAAGTCTGTGCAATCAACAGAAACACCAGGGTCCTTCAAAATGCCTGCTTCCCTGAGTATAAGCTCATCTTCATCCTCCCACTCTTGGTTTTCAACAGGACATGATTTAGCTTTTTCTTCTTGCTGCTGTCCTAAAAGTTTATTCTTTATCTCAAGTACTATTTCTGACAATTCAGACTTGGGCTGCTCAAACTCTCTTACTGACTGTGATCTTTTTGTCTTTGCAGGCTGAGAAGAAGAAGAAGGTTTAGCAATTGATTTTCCCTTGCTTTTGCTGCCCTGTTTACCAATTTCTGCTTCTTCATTAGAGGAAGAATCAATCACAACAGCTTCTTGTCTGGAATTTAGCTTGGGATTAAGTAGCCTCTTCATATTCCATCTTAGCTTATTGGTTGGTCTAGTTTTAGGCCTTCTGTATGAAGCTACAGTCTTCTTTTTCTTCTTCTTAGGTTTAGCTGCTTTGACCTCTGAGGTGAGGAATTCTCCACAGGCTTCAGCACTTAGCTCTGCTTCATCAATTGGCTGTTCATCTTCTAATAAGTATCGCTCTGTTATGGGAAGAATTCCTCTAACTCTTGGTGAGATTGAAGTCCTTGGAGTTGCACTTCCCTGGAGAAGTATGCTTGTATATGTTGATCATGCACTAAAATCATTGGAGCATGATCAAAAAGTTCAAGATAATTATAAAACATCTCCTTAGCTACCTTTGTTTTCTAAGAGCAGTTCGATGCCAGTGGTTTCATTGCCCGGTAGAAATGTCACTCCTCTAATGCAGGAAAGCTCTTCTCTAGGCCATGGGCTGGATCTTCTTACAGGGGATTTTGATTTTCCACCACTGAAGTCTCAATCAGGAATTGAATATAATAGTGGATTCTCAACAGTGGAAAATAATGGAACAGATGACTTCTCAGGCCATAGTTTTATTGGTCGCTCAAGCACAGGGTCCAAAGCAGAAATATCACATCCATTGCAAGGTGATAGTTTACAGGTTCAAATATCACAAGGTGCTGCTGAGTGTTATTTGAGCTTTCTAAAACAACTCTGTGGCTCAAATATGGCAAAACCATTGGATTATTTAGAAACCATGAAGCTTGAAATAGAACGTCTTCAGTTGAATCTATCCGCTGCTGAAAGAGATAGGGCATTACTGTCTGTTGACCGTGACCCTGCTACAATTGATCCTAATAGAATACTAAAGCTTCCATATGTGGCACAGCTACGGAAAACTGCACAAAACCTTGCATTGTCAAGTCATATTGTATTTGAGGACAAGAAATTATCAGTTATTGGCCTGGAGGAAGAGGGTTAATTTTGGTATTATTACACAGGTTTATTATGCATGCCAGAGATGGTCAATGGTTAGTTGTTTTCCATAACAGACTTAATGCCAGTTAAATTTTACTCACAAGCAGAAAATGAAACCATGGCTTTTCAATATCAACAAAGTCTGAAGATGTATGAGGCAGTAGAAACATAATTCTGCTCTATTTTTCCTGATCAGTCTCAGTTTCCTCAAAAAGCAGCTGTTCATCGACTTCTTCTTCATCAGCTACATTGTTTTGAAGAGGAGGAGGCACTCTTTGATCTTCATTCTCCCTCCTTTCTCGCTGGATGTCATTATTCCTGCGCTCTCTTGGAATGAATCTAGGAGCAAACTGTCTTCTAAATTGATTCCGGTTATTAGGATTCCTTTCAGCTTCTTGAGTAGGTTTGGTAGAATTTTTCTCAAGTTCCAATTTATTCAGTTTGGCAGTGAGAATCTTGACTAGCTTAGCCATTTCATCTATCTTAGCTTCAGCAGACTGAGGTGCAGCATTTGTAGAAACAGCTTCCTTTTTTCCCTTTCTTTCATACAACTGCTGAGGTGTTTCTTTTTTAAGCCTGTTAGAAGCCAACAAATTAGACTCTACCTCCAATGCTGCATCTTGCATGTTCAGCAAAGTGATAGGTCTTCTTTCTCTAAGTAATAAAGAGAATTCATGATCAAAGGAATTTGCATAGGTCAACTTGGCTGATGTTTCAGTGGGTTTGATTTTTGCTGGAATCCTACTATACATTTTATTAAATCTTTTGGAGAAGTCAGCAACAGTCTCATCTTTCTTTCTTCTCATAGCTCCAAACTCGGTTATATAATAGGTGTGGTCCTTGGTGTCTCCCCACTGCCTTAGAAAAAGATCTCAGAGTTCTTCAATTATGGTGATAGAGTTAGCAAGCAACTCTCTGAACCACTTTCTCACATCCCCATTAAGGCTCTGTACAAATACCCTCATCCATACATCTTTAATTTCAATGTTCTGATTGTCTGCATAACTCAGGAAGGCTTCCCAATGTTCTTCTGCAGTTTTTTCACCTTGTCCATTGAATCTGGGCATATACTTCTGATAATCTCCTCCAGGCAAAGCATGTAAAGGCTATGGTAAAACTAATGGAGCATATCTGGCTGCTACCATCCTGTCCATCATATCCATGGGTGGGTTTTGGCCTGCCATTGTGGACTGAGGTTTCTGAGGTTTTGACTGAGGTTTTGAAGAGGAAAAAACTTGACTGGAACTTGCTTGAAAAGGGCTCTTTCCTATTTTCAGTTGAAAGGTATTTTTCCAGGAGAAGCAGTCTTGGCTTTCAAAAAGGTTTCAGGATTGGTAAAAACTTGAAAAGTATCTTCAGGAATAATAGGTTTTATCCAAGGTGAGTTCTCAGCTCGGTCTAATGAATCACCCAACTGGTGAGGGTCACAAGAGGCTGGTAAAGATTGAGACCTTCTGAGCTTTCTTGCTGTTTTTATGATCTTTTCTGGGTCTGTCACACCCAGTTGCAAAGGAGAAGTAGGTCTGCTCCTGGTACCAACTCCCCTAGAAGCCACTGTGACAACTTTTTGGTGAAAATAGCCTTCAAAAATGATGGTTCAAGTCCACCTCTTAAACCAGGAAACTGATAAGTATCCCAGGGAAGATATGCTTCAGCTTCGTCCCCGGCAACGGCGCCAAAGATGTTTGTGCCAGAAATTGTTTCTAAGGCCAGAGAAACAAGCCAACACAATCTCAAGAGTAAAACTCAATACAACTAGGGTTTAAGGTTTTGTTTTATGTGTTTTTGGTTGTAAGCTTCAAGAACAAGCAGGGAATACATTCAGAAGAAAAGTAACAACTAAATCATAAACATAAACTGATAAAGATGCATAACATATCACATAAGATCCAACAAAAACACCATGCTGAGGTTCATACATAAAGGATAAGCATTACCAGGAAATACACATTAACCAGCAATGAAGTTATCATTTAAGAAACTAAACAAGTTCAAACATGAATCCAACACAGACAAAATGAAGGGGAAAAAGTCATATATCTCATTATTTCATCAGCAAATGCTTATAAGAGTCACAATACTTATCTCTGAACAAGTTTGAAGATACAAACAGCTTGCAGACCTCCTGATGCTCCCAAAAATTAGAACCCTAACAATTTCTTGCTAACTTCTCTAAATAGCCATCTTCTACAAAATCAGTTAGGTCTCTCATCCTAACTGTCTCCATCAATTCACTAAGGTAGGTAAAGTAAAAAGTACATTTTTTACAAAATTACAAAATTGCTAAAAATAGTAAATCCTTAACAAAAAGTGTTTATCAAACATATACACTAACTAAAGCATAACTGATCAAAGCTCCTTCGCTGCTTCAGCAAGTAGTGCTATACCATCTAGGCTTTGAACTTTTCTTTTAGTCTTCTTTTTCTCCTGCTCCAGCTTGGTCATCTTTTGGGTGAGTTTCCTGTTCTCCTGCTGCAAGTTCTTTACTGTGCTTTCTAATTTTGAACAGTGTTTGTCAGTCATTCTTTTCCTTTTGAGAACCTCCTTAGATACCTCTGATAGCTCCTGGAAATGATTTTTAATATCCATCAGTTCTTCTATAAGCCCTCTGCTAACCTTCAATAAACCATCATTAGCATCTTGCAAGTGCTTCATGTGTTTCTTATATTGCTGAATACTTTCCTGCAAACTTGCTTTATCATCACTAGGGATCTCAGGTAGGCTTTCATCTTTCATTAAGAAGTCTGTGTAATCAACAGAAACACCAGGATCCTTCAAAATGCCTGCTTCCCTGAGTATAAGCTCATCTTCATCCTCCCACTCTTGGTTTTCAACAGGACATGATTTAGCTTTTTCTTCTTGCTGCTGTCTTAAAAGTTTATTCTTTATCTCAAGTACTATTTCTGACAATTCAGACTTGGGCTGCTCAAACTCTCTTACTGACTGTGATCTTTTTGTCTTTGCAGGCTGAGAAGAAGAAGAAGGTTTAGCAATTGATTTTCCCTTGCTTTTGGTGCCCTGTTTACCAATTTCTGCTTCTTCATTAGAGGAAGAATCAATCACAACAGCGTCTTGTCTGGAATTTAGCTTGGGATTAAGTAGCCTCTTCATATTCCATCTTAGCTTATTGGTTGGTCTAGTTTTAGGCCTTCTGTATGAAGCTACAGTCTTCTTTTTCTTCTTCTTAGGTTTAGCTGCTCTGACCTCTGAGGTGAGGAATTCTCCACAGGATTCAGCACTTAGCTCTGCTTCATCAATTGGCTGTTCATCTTCTCATAAGTATCCCTCATCCTCAGACAAAATGGTGAGGGGACTTCTTTGTTTTGTTTGAACTTCATCTTCAGGTATAGTAGCCTTCTCTTCAACCATAGTTTTAATTTCTTCAGATTCTGCTGCTGGTGTCAATTGCAGACTAGGCTGTACTTTTTCTCTTGCAAACAATGAGTACCTGCTTTTAGGGCAATCTGAGGACATTTTGAACTGACTGTCAACCTTTACCTGCTCTGCTACCTTCTTAGCCTTAACATCTTCTTTGTCTGCAAGTTTAGCTGTATGACCTAACTTTTTCATCATTACTTTTCCCTTATCAGTCTGCCTCTTAAGCTGCTGGTCTTCTTGCTGGGGATGAACATCTGACCAGAACAGAAAGAAGTCCCAAGTCCTACCCTCATGTTGCAACATAGTGGTGATGATCAGCTTGATCAGACCATGATGAAAGATTGACTGGGAGGAATGATCTTCATGTTGCTTTATCCTGCTGGACATCTTCTGCAGGCTCTTCAAAAAGAAGAAGGGCAGGTTCATCTTTGAGACTCCTACCATGTGTTGAAGGAATCTAAAATGATATTTAAACACATAGGCATACCTGCCCTCATAGGTCACATAGCTCTTTAATATCCTAATGGGCTCAACCCACTCCTTTCTGAAGTTCTGGATAGGAATACCTTTATTCCAGTCAGGATTCACATTAGGTAACAGGTACCTTCGTGGTTCAAACTCAAAAGGCAACTTTTTGAACCAATGCTCACCCTCATTACTGATCTCAGTAGCCTCTGCAATTAATTCCACAGTCAATTTAAATTTTAGAGCATCAAGGATGACCATTTAACCTTTAAGACCCTGAGCAAACTTACAAGACACCTGTGCATTGTAGCCATCTATCTTCCTGAAGAACTTCAGCCAACCTGCTTGTTGGAACAATTCAGCACAATCAGGAAGTTTTTTAATCTAGGTTAAGTCAATGGGCTCAGCCCTATTGACTTTACCACTTTTTCCACTCTTGCCCATCTTTCTCCTTCAGAAATTAGAAGCTGTCTGGTTTTAGGGTTCAGAAGATGCTTTATAAAACTGGTTTTCTGCTCCTTCAAACTTCTTCACAATTCCTGCACATTTCTGAACAGACCTGTATATTTTAAAAGGTGAAGCAAAACTTCTCAATAAGAGGACAAATTCACATCACCGAGGGCTTCCATGTTGCCTTCTCCTAGCAATACAAACTAGGTCTGTATATAGGTTAACTGCAAAAGCTTTGAAACTAATCACCAAACAGACTGTTTTTTGAACCAAAAAAACTATCTTCAACCTGTTAGCAAACTGTGTATCAGTATCTTCAACCTATTAGCATAATTCATGAACCTCTCTGCACAAAAAGGTCTTTATAAATGAACTTTGTTGTCACTTTAAACTTCATTACAGACTGTTCATCCCACACCTATCTCTTTTCAGCTCATCAAGGTGATACTAGGCCTTCCTGTACTTGCCTTCATATGTTTCTAAAAAACAATTAAACTCTGCACCAGACAACCCAGCTTTCAGCAACTTCTAGGTATCAGATATATCTTTCATTTTAGACAAGAAACTCTCATCGAAACATGTATATAAATGCCAACATTGTTCTTCAAATAATTGACTTTGCAGATATGATAACTATCACCAGCTGCTCAAGCAAACTAAAGACTTCCTGTGTAAGGGATAAGCATAATAAAACAGTATACAATTCATTCCAATGCTGCTTCCTATAGACTATGATTCAAATTGGCATTAGGTCTGACAGGAATCCTTTTCATTCAGCTCATTATAGCCATAATGCATCAATATCAGAGTTTTTTGAGTATATTGGAGAGCAAAACATAAACAACCTTCCCTCAAACTGTCTCAAAATTCCAAAAACTGAATGCTTTAAACTTAGGGTTATTTTGATGCTCTGTTCAATAAAATTCATCAGCACAGCTCCAGGCAATTATTTCTGGGGTAAACACTTCATTTTGGAACCTATTTTAACCCCTGCATCAGCTAATTCCTCCAGAATGACCTCCAGTGAGAAAATCCCAATTTTTCAATTATAGGGGTTTATATTGAAATACCTGTTAATTGTTCAAGTGCAATGGCTTAAACCTTCGTCTTGAGATGTCAATTTCCTCTCCTTGAGCGTACAGATGTCTTCATATGGTTACTTTAACTGCAGGTAACGGGATTTAAAAGCCCTAATTTTCGCCAGCCTTAATAACTCTGTCTCTACTCTGCAGCGACATTATCCACCTTTCTAGCAGTTAGCTTTACTTCACGAGCCCTCCTTTCTGTTGAAATCAGCATCAGTAGGCATTCTCCAAGGTCTGAGGTCATAAGTGACCACCCTGAAGCTAGCCAGGGAGACTTGGAGATTAACCAGTTCTGTGAGTCATGGCAAAAGTCAAGGTGAACATACAAGCCTTGTGAGCCAAGACAAAAGTCAGAACGAAAGTGATAATGCCTTCGTAAGTCTTGTGAGGTCATAGCAAAAGTCAAGGCGAACGAACAAGCCTTGTGAGCTACGCCAAAAGTCAAGACAGAAAGCCTTGTGAGCATTTTGCAAAAGCCAAGGCATCTAGCAAAAGTTAGGTTGAATGTAAAATTCCTTTGAGCTAGAAACAAACAATCTTCCTTATGCAAATAAATGTATTGATCTAGTGCGTTGGCACGAATAAATTCATCCACCATGAATATGTCTCTTTGAGTCTAAGTCTTAAGTCAATGTTGAGAGCATCTTTCAGTTAAGTCATGACAAGTCGAGTTGTCTTCCCATGCTTTAGTCTCGTGGAGTTTTGAGTTAGTTAACTAAATAAAATACGAGATCTAAATAAATTTACAATTAATTATTTTAGTTAACTAAAGTAATAAACAACCATGCAAAAGTCTAGTGGAGTTTTTAAGTTAGTTAACTAAAGAAAATTCCA
>LPNX010724123.1:7290-70550 GCA_001517045.1 Pseudotsuga menziesii
CATAGCAAGGACGACCACATGATGTGCACTCGTGAGGATCAGAACTCTGCTGGGGATGTGCTGAAGGTGGTGCACTGGTGGATGGCTCTCGTGGCCCAGTAGGTGGTGGTGCACCAGTGGATGGTCCTGCACTAGGTCCTCGTGGCCCAGTAGGTGGTGGTGGACCAGTGGATGGTCTTGCACTAGGTCCTGCATCCCCACCCATCTGCTGAAGAGTAGTGCTATGGCGAAGGACCACTCGTGCAAGTGTCAAAAATGCATCCCGTGTCTCAGCAACTACGCGAGTTGGAGGTGGGACATCTGGCCCATGCAATGGCGCGCGAGGTGCAGGGATAGGGCGGTTAGGGTCTTGCACCCTCGCATTGGGTCGGTTTTGGGGCATCCCCCCACCGATCCCCTGAAAATCCAAGTAAGAAAAATAGTTCGCGTGTTTATGCAACACGAATTCCACATACAACTTTCGAAGGAAATACAGGGGCATTTCCCTGTTGTTATGCGGTGGCAAATCAAAGACCATATACCATCTATCCATCCAGTTATCGATAAATGGTTGGTATATGCACCACTCAATGGATATATGTGCCCTTTTTGCATCCGGGATTTCTCCAGTCCGAGGATCCCTGAATAATGCAAACATTTCCTGCTTTGTTATTTTTAACTTTTTTATTGCCACATAGTCCAATCCATCTTCTTGTTCTCTTCTTTTCCTCTCTCTATATGAAGTGATATCATATAATATATTAGTTGATTGCGCAATAGTATCAACAATAGCATCCATGGTGGATGCAAGCGAGCGACGAATCTCATCGCCGCCACGAAAAGAATCACTAATGCCCCTTAAGCGGGCAAGCTCAATCAGAATTGCGGCATTTGGATCCATTGCAGCACCTGCAAAAAAAAATCAATAAGCAAATCATTAGAAACATATACATGTGGCATATAATGACGTCTCTTCAAAATTGAAATTGTATTAAATCAAACTCAAGTTAGCAATTTAATGACAAATTCACTTACATATATTTATTTAAACTTATGGTATTGTCGATACAACATCAAAAATCGGTATGTACAACAGCATTTAAGAGAGGTTTCAGGGGCCATATAGCCTATACATTATTTCCAAGTTGGGCCATACATGTCTATTTCTATTTGGGACTAATTTGGCATGGATTTCGAGGTTAGTTCAACGTGTACATAAGTTGTACAGTGTACAACATGCTTTGGCACGATTTCCCCAGTTGGCACAAGTTTTTAGGTGTGTAATAAATGTTTTAAAATTCCATATTTCTTCTATATGGGCAGATTAATAGGGAATGCCATTATGAAATTGTCCATGGTTCTATAGCGATTACGAGTTCTTTCATCGCTTTTTGAAAAGATGCTTGTTTATGCTTCCAGTCATATTGAAAATATGTTTGTTTATGCTTCCTAGATTCTAGTGAGAGTGGTTTTTTTTCTAATGGTTATGGTTTTCACAATCAGTAGGAATTTTGGCTTGCTTGTAATTTTAAAGGCCTTAATTCATACGTATGGCATATGATGTAGATTTTTAGGCAATATTTGCTTTGTTGGTGAATTTCTCTTGAAGGGTAGGCTCTTTTGGTCATGTAATTGTTTGGGTTATTGACTATTCTATTTTTTTTTTCATGTACTAGATAGTTTCATTTGATTAGATATAGAATAGCATCTAAATTGTTTTTTATGAGGGAAAAAGAAATAAAAAGTTTAGTCTTCCTACATAATGCATGTCAATATGTATTTTTCCAATGGCATTGCCTAGAAACATTTGTGTCAATTGTATGTGATCAATTTATGTGTTTAGTCTTGGGGAAGGCATTGGCATATCATCATCTTTGGTTGGTTGGTGTTTTGCCGATGAGATGGTTGTTTATTTTTTTATGATTTTTATTGCATTTACAAATAAAAAATGGTAATTTAAGCATGTAATTGAAAAAAAAAGCTATGGGTGAATGAATTACCTGTTATTATGTTGATTCAGTGGAGGATTTGTCTTCGAATGGAGGAATGGGCACTCTTTCAAGCTCCTTGGGCACTCTTCCACGCTCCAAATCGCGCTCCTGTTTCATGAAAATGACTCTCGGGTGGGGGACTGTGTGTTTTTATTTTTTATTTTTAAACTTACAAAACGCGCACGCGTTATAGAACTACATAACGCGCACGCGTTTTGTAGTTCTATAACGCGAGCGCGTTTTGTATTTCTATAACGCGTGCGCATTATTGTTACCTAGCCTACATGTCTGCTGACATGTCAGGCTCGGATTTACAATTCCAAATGCTATGGAAGAGGAGTGCGTTCTTTTTCTAAGCGTGTTCCTAAAAAGTGAGATTGCATCTAAAAGGTCCCTCAACTTCTTGCACACACCCGTAGATCAAGTTATGGAGATGAAGCGTAGACAGTCTCTTCATGCTGGTTGGGTTGAAGAAGGCACAATCCATAGCCTCATTCCTTCACTTCAATAGCTATGTGATCATGGCTACAATTTTTGGCTAGCTCCAGTCACAGACTTCAGATAGGGTTCACACATGAAGAGGAAAAGCGCACTCAAAGCGCACCCCAAGCGGGCTCAGTTGTAATGATGAGCGCTCCACACCAAAATGTGGTGCAACTATTATGCTATAGTCCTTTGAATTCCCTTTGATAACATTGGTAATAAGTACGGTAGCTAAAGTTACTTTGACAGGAAATGATGGAAAAGTGCTGCAGATGATGGAATTATAATATCGTATATATTTTGGTCATATTTTGTAGTTTGGGACTGCATTATGTAGTTTGTGGTCATTATTTTGTAGATTTTGTTAAGAAGTAGTTAGGAAGTTGGTTAAGTTGACCACCATTGTAAAGGAGCAATCCTATAAGTAGATATAGAATTGCAAGTGTTAAGTCTTCCTCAGTTGGCTTCTTGCGTATACTTCTGAGATTTGATGAACTTCTTGGATGCGGATGTAGATCTGTTTATGTGAACTAAAGAACTCTTTTGGAGAATCTGTGTTTTGTTGCAAGGCTAATATGACATGACTCAGATTGAGCAGAATCATAGTGTCTTTTCCTATTTTCTTGTTTTCTTTTCTTCTACGATCCAAATGTGAATGCAATGTGTATCTGCGATATGGATATGTGAATGATGCAATGTTTCTCTATTTTAAATAATGATATATTGCTAGATATGTCTACGCATCAATGTTTTATTGTGATTCAGTTATGTTATCGCGATCTATTGAATGATGACACAATTTTGTTAATACATACTCTGAATGGTTAGATCTGTGGAATAATGCTCCACTAAATTAGTAAGTGAACACATGGTCCTCCTTCTTACTGCAGAAAATTGGTTATGTTAGCTTTCCCTCGAACATCTCGGGTGAGACTTCATTTTCTCTGTAGGTGTTGTTGGATGGGGTAAAACTTGATTGGGCCGATGCTCATGGAAATTGTGGTGGTTTGGTTGTCGACAGAGAGTGAACCCCTGTCGACTAGTTTTATGTCAACACTCACTCAAGTTTGCATGAGGAGAGGGAGAATATGAAGGAGGAGAGAGATATTTGCAAAGGACTTCTTATACTTGGGTTTTTTCATCTTGTGATATTCTCTTAGTGATGGAACTATTCTTAGGAAGTTTGTGGGGTTTTCTCCTTTAAGGCTTCCCCAAGGAAGAACTTTGTGTCTTGTGTATGTTCTCTATCTTGTGAATGTTGGATATTTTGTTGTACTTGTTATTATTTTAGATAAATATCATAATCAATTTGAATAATATTAGAGAAACTAACTGTAATGTCCCCAAATTCAAAATAAAAACAAATTTTATAGGCTAGTGAAAACCAACCAAAAGGGATCATTACTACTCATGGGGAAACATAGATGCTCCTTAAATTTTCAATTTCTTCGGCTTCTACCCATTGTCTTGTTAATCTCATATCCATTCTATGGCTGTTAGTTTGTTTACTTCTTATGTCTTAATTCTGTTATTTAAACTGTCGATCAATATTAGTTACTACTTTCGGTGAATTAAGGAGTTATTTAGATCATTGTTTTACTCATGCACATGTGTACTTTGTTTATTAAATAAAAACTATCTTAACCTTATTGATGGGAATAAAGTGGTGGAGTGGCGGGACTTGTTCTCCCATGACAATTTGAGAGGTAAGGTTATTCTTCGTTATGTAGGATTACTTAGTTCATTTGAACTAAGGCACCTTATTCATTGATTCACGGGTTACTCCTGTGACATTGGGATTATTGGTTACTTAACACAATTCAATTCTTAGTTAAACTTCCCATTCCACCTTGTACATTTGTTACTGTTCCGTTTTACTACTCAAGTACATCCTATGTTTACTAATTATCTTTATTCATTAAATTACTAAATTCCTATGAGTTATCTTACTATCCTTCCATTATTAGTATTTATCTCTTGGTTCATTACTTACTCTTCTCTTGATTCTATTTTGCAAGTTTACCTTGGTGACGAGCTTGTAGACTTACACTTGTTCTTCCTAGCGAGGACATCATGGCATACTATGTTTTCCATTACGCCTAAATGCTACAACCTAGACCTATGACTTAAGCACATACACTACCTATATGAGCTAGCACAAAGGGCAAGTGATAACATTATAAGCTTATGCTAAGTGAACACATTATAAAATTATATGATAGTGCTAAGGGAAAACATTGTAACACTATATGATAGTGTTAAGGTTGCGCATATCATAAGGTTGGGACTATGGTGGTTAAGCAATTACTTTGCATCATTTATAAATATATTTTATGCGTTCAGATGTTTTAGTGTTTAGCAACACTGTTTGGAAGAACACTTGTTTCAAGGGCTAAAGGATAACTGCCCAATGAACCCATCCACACTAGTCAAGCCACATAGTTCATATCCAAAGACAAATAAAAACATGGATTCATCATGCATAGGGGTCAAGATGGGGAAAATATCTTCAATCTCACAAGTCTCAATCAATCTAAGTCATGCGATAAAAACTCGACAACAGATGAACTACATGGATGTGGACAAATGACACATGGAACCAACATAGCACTAAGGTCTATTATTTCGATAAGCATGGCATGAACAATAATATTCAACATCAAGTCCTTTTATTAGTCTCAACACAAGTTCAAGCATTAGTACATATATAAGCATAGGTAACCATGATAATCCTAACAAAACAAGCATACATGTTTGATATACATCATGGAGAAAAATCAAACTATAGAAGCATATACCCGATCTCACCATATATACTTGTATCCATCTGATAGGCCCCTCTATAACTATGTGTACCATATATGATCTGCTAGTTTGCTCAAATGAACTAGGTCATCACTGAAAACATCTCAATGGACTAATGAATCTTAGTCTTGGATAGGAAACTCTATTGATCAAGGATCTGAAATGGCTAAGGATGTAATGATCCATGTTAAAAATAACTCATAATAGAATAAGAGATAGATATGCATGATGCATCGTGGTATCCCAACTGCAAATGTATATGTGATAACAGAGCCCTCACCATCCTTTAGGCACCATAAAAAATAAATAGAGCTGCAAAAATAAAGAGACGAAAGGATCCCATTGTTGGGTTGGGAGTAAGCGATGTGAGACTCACTGGATGCCAGTCCACTGCCAAGTTGAAGTTGGAGGACTCCAAGTAATAAGTCATAGTTGAACCTTGTATATGTGTACCTTCTTATCCAATTGGGGGTTTTCATGAGTGATTTACCTATACATTATGGTATGCATGGTCGATGTACAATAAGGACACTTGTGCAAGATCAAGGACTCTAGATGTTGTTGCATACTCTTCTTCTTCTTCAAGATGAATGAGAGTTTGAGGGTGGGGTAGATGTTGAGGTGATCACTTTTCCACCCTAATTAATCACCTTGTAAGAATACATAATGTAACACACTTAATTTATCAAGATTTGGAGCGGGTGTAACTGCACCAACCATACCTACTTTGTATAAATACCTATTCATGAATAAATATCGATGGATTGGACATCCCTTCCCATCTAGTTTTGTTGATAGTCATGTGTGTGTTATCATGTAGTGTCGCTGTGAATGCATGTTGGAATATTGGCCCTTCCAAAAAATCCCTAATCCCTCACACATAACTCTTATCATTTCTATGAAGGATACCATGGTCACCATCATCAATAATTTCATCATCCAGATTATCAACATTGACATGATCATCATCATCAACAACATACTCACCATTGCCATTGTCCAAACCATAAAATTCATGATCAATGTTATTTATGACATCATCATCACCATCACCATCGCTAACATTTCCAACATCAATATTTAAATTTTCTTCTTCATCATATCCACCATAACCATAATAATCTAAATCTCCATCATCCTTATCATCATCATTATCATCATTATAATCGTCATCATCATCATATTCATATGCATTGTCATAGACATCATCATCATCATTATTGTGGTAATCATAATCATCTTCATAGTCATCGTCATAGACATCCTCATCATCATTATTATGGTCATCATCAGCATCCTCTTCATCGCTATTTTCATCTTCATTGTAATCATATTCATCATTACCATCGTATATAGCCCCTACAATTTCTAACAACCAACACTTATATCCACCAACTCAAAAATTGTATTAACCCTTAATCCTATCTTTTATAACTTCATCAATTCCAACCCCTCAAAGATAACCCTTATCATTGCAATCACCATCCTCATGGTCATCCCCATCATCAACATGATCAACATTCTATCTATCTTCATCATTAAGCATTATCATCGTTGTCATCATCGCCATTATGATCATAATCACCATTCTCCTTCTCACCATCATCTTCTACATCATCAATGTCATCATCATTATCATTATCACCATCATCACCATCATATTCATCATTGCCATCCTCATCATCCTCACCATAATTTTCATCATCATAATCATCATCGTCATCAACATTGGAATCATCATTATTGTGGTCATCATCATCATAATTGTGATCATCCCCAATATCCCCTAAAATGTGTAACTCACAACACTTCTATACACCAACCCCAAAAAATTATTAACCCTTAATCCTATCCTATATAACTGCATGAATTCCTAACCCATCACGCCAAACCCTTATAATCGAATATTCATGATGCAGTTCTAGTCCAGGTTTTCTTTTAACACTTGTTTATAGCAAGAATTTTGATAATACCCTATATGTTAGCAATGCCATGTTTCAAAAATGCTTAATGAAACTAGATTGTTGGGCATTGTTTGGATTCCCATCCCAATCAATCCTACCAACCTAAAATGTTTCTTGGTGACCTTTTCTGGAGGATTTTAGTTGGTTTAGAAATTACATAGGTTGATTTTAAGGGTTCAGATTTGGTTTTAAGGTATGTAAGGAAGGTATTTCACAAATCCCTTCCTTTCTGATTCACCAAGATCATATATAATGTGAGGTGAAAAGCATGCTCAGATTGGAATATAATTTAGGTCCCTTAGTGGTGAAAACACATCGAAAATAACAAAATTGATTGTTGCAATTAACTAAAGAGAAGAAAGAAAATACAAATGGATATCTAACTTCAACTCTAATGATTCTAATGATTCTTGCAAAACAATTTTTTTTTAATCCAACTGTGCAATCGAGGTATTTCACACTTCTCTCCCTAATCTGATTCACCAAGATGAGATGAAGCACAAGCTGAAGAGTATACTTTGAGAGAGGAGAGTCTTTGGATACTTGGTTTTGTTCAAAAGTTGATTTACACCGCTTTATATAAATATGTAATCTAAGCAAAAGCACAATATCTCTTGAATACTAGTGACAACAATGAGGCATGGTGAAATCCTCAAGGTTGGTTACCTAGGTATATTTTGTGGGAATACCCCTTTACTCCCTAATCTTAGGCTAAGTGGGCTAATTACTATAGAAAAATTGAACTATTGCAACTTAATTAAATCTAGTTCATTGGTGAGAATCCATTGAGGTTGTAAGATTGATGAAAAATAGCTATAAAGCAAATTAAAAAAATTGAAAATATGTGTGTGTGTGTGTGTGTGTGTAGTCATGCATAGAAAGAACTGATTGGCGCACAACTATGAAACTATCACAAAGAGAGGCCGTGCATATAGTCATAGATAAAAAATGCATGACAATGATTTGTTAACATGCATAGCAGAGTGACTCTCGAAGGGATGTGTGCACAAATATTTTGGTTGTAGCACTGAGATTTGCATGTTTGTGTAAATAGATAAATTGATCAAATGGGGGCCAAATTCCTAGTATGAATTGTATGGACCTATCCACCTACAAAGCACAATCAACCAGAAATTATATACTCAAGAAATAACAATCTTTTTTGAAATAAATGAACAAAAATTAAGTGGAGTCACCATAAATATCGTTGTGGAAAAGATTTCACAAGGGTGAATCTTTTTCGCTTGGTGAGGGGAAAATCCATGTAGGATACAACAAGGCTTCAGTATTAGGTTCATCATTGGTAAGGAAGTGCTCCAAGTGATCCTACATGTGGTTGTTAATGAAGAAAAAAACAAGAAAAACTAAATAAAGCAGAGACCAAAGGGGTGAGAATGGGAACTCCAACAATCAATAGATGCCAAACCACTTTTGTATTTCCCAATGGGAAAGCATGTACAACACCTAGGATATGTGAGATCCAAACGGAGTAAAAAATACCTCTTAGGGAGGTCTTTTTTTTCCATGTTAGATGCTAATTACCTTGAACAAAAAATGAGAAGAAAAATTACCCCTTGGAGGGAGGTGGAAAGGGAGATTCAGAAATGCTTAATAGGATGGAATATGTGAGTTTTAAGGGAGCTTTATCACAATTGCAAAAGCATAACCTTTCACTAATTTCTTCTTACAATATGCATTCCCATGGATTCCTCTTATAGGCTAGCAGGTATCCAAGAAAGAACTATCTTGTGATCCCCATAACCTCACGAACTACCTTCAAGGTACACAATGAGGGATATTCAATTATTCAATGAGCACAAGTACATGAGGTTCCAAATTCAAAATTTTGGAGGTGATGGAGTTTTCATGATCCTTTAATGCACTGTAGGTGGTTGACATCTTGTTGTTTTGACAGATGCATGTATATGGAGGGACAACCTGTGCAAATATTGTATGGGCACCAAACTGGTAATTTGTGTGGTAGTGCATATAAAAAGATATTTGGTCATGCAATTTTGTTTTTTTATTGTTCTTTTACATTTTTGGACTCATAGTACTGCTTGGATCTTATGAGGATGTCTTTGCTAGGATGCATGCTATATGTTGATGACGCATTACTATGTAAATTGTGAAAATGTCGCATGCGTGTGAAATTCAACCATTAACATAAATCCTTTCTCAGTTATTCTACACGTCTTCTTATCGTTGAAAATTGATTTTTTTTTGGAAAGATGCATGATTTAATGTTTTCCATTGGAGAAGAAACTCCCCTCTCTTCCTTTAATATACAACAAGTTACCTTCAATGGTCTAGAATAATTCTGACTACTTGTAAGACTTCGCCGAGGCTACTAGCGGGGAGGGACCCTAACTTATCTTTATTTCTTCTTCAATTGCCTCTAATGGTCAACATTCATTGTATTTTCAACTTAATTAATTATGTTTTTACTCACATTTCAAGTGTAAGCACACATTTGATGAAAAATTCATATAGTCATATGTTGTGTAATCACACAACATACTTTTGATGGATCTGACCGAGATAGAGAATATAGAGTGGGATTGATCACTATGTAATGTATTGTATGTGCTCTATCACTTTCTTTTTATTAAAATTTTTCATCATTCAAGATTGTTACTTTATTACTATTTAGTTTATTACCTGTGTAATTTTTAATGTGACATTCTTTATATTACTCTTTATATTATAAATGATTTTCTTTAAATATCAAATTTTGTGATTTATCTTGAACATACTTATATATAGAATGGTGTTCCTCTAATTTTTTCATGTGGTTTCCCGCAAATATAACTGGCATAGATCCATATTAACTCTAGATCTATGAAACACCAATAGAGATTAAATCCATTGAGGTATGAACATCACCTCCTCAACTTTTGGAAAATAAAAAAGTTTCCATGTTGAGGGATTTGATCCCTCTTGGTGCTTGATAGATAAGGAGTTAACACGGATCTAACCTAATAATAACTTATTGTAATTAAAACACTAATCATTGACGTGTGTGTATATGCATCAACAACATAGAATTTTCTTAACTTGTGATATATCTAGGTCAAAATGAGTCCAATCCCTTATGGTCTTGAAAACAATTGTAAATTAGTCAACCTGGTCATCTGGGATAAAAGAAGTTCCTCTTTGAAACTCTTGTCATTCTCGCTATCTTATACAGTTGTGAAGTATGGGGTTGCAACATTTTTAGAGATTCTTGGAGGAAGATTGAGAAAATCCATAAGTGTTTTATAACTTATAACCTGAAAATTGAAAGCAATACACCTTATCCTATTGTCCTCACAGAAGTAGGTATTTCCCCCATCGAGAACATGGCTGTGACTAGGTATATGATATACAAGCACAAGATAAATAACATGCAAGATGAGAGACTTACTAAAATTGCCTAAAAATCAAGTAAACAACTACGTTGTGCCTCAAGCCAGGATGGTGTAAAGGTACCATGGCTTGGCTAAACCATTAGGGAATTCGGAAAAATGACACTTTGCAAATATCAATAATGTCAAAAACATTATAAAATTAAGATACTATAAAGAGGTCATTAACCCTAATTTAGAAGATTAGAAGTATCTCTCATTATTAACTAGCTCAAAGAAGAAAATGAATATAGGAAATATAAGAATATACTCTCATGAGCTCCATAATGAAAAAAGAGGTTGGTCAATTCTTAAATTGTCCTTGATAATTTTCCATCTGCTAACTTACTAAAACTATAGTAAACCAAAAAAACTTATTTTCAAAATTTTTGAACATAAAAATAAAATTTTAAAATAAACCAAATAATTTCTTTCTTTTTAATATTCTATATACTAAAACTAATTTCAAGTATAATATATATATATAATTCCATATTAAATCGGATAAAAACATTCCATAAAAAATCTAATCACTTTTAACATCTCTTACTAAATTAAATATATATATTAATATATAACTTTAACTTCATATATATGTATGATGATGAGAATGAAAACATATATATATATTGATGATAATAAAAACATTTGATATATCACTAAGTTGAAAAAAAGCAACCAACATGCATAAATACGATATGGAAGTGGACCAAGGACCGGTACCATACTATTACGTCCTTCAATACAAGGACCCTGTTAGAGTCCCTGTAGTAGCCAAGCCCAGAAAACGGCAAGAGCTATCCATTGAGCGGCAGAATGGGGTTGCGGGCCTGCTGCAGACCGTTGGATCTCGAGGCCTGCTGCAGCCCCATTAAATGCTCTGCAGCTCAATGGATAGCTCTTGCCCCAGAAAACCATCAAGAGCAATGCTAGCTGACTCTGAGTCAGTTCGAGCAGATCAAGTGGGTTGCTCAATGGATAGCTCTTGCCCAAGAAAACCACCAATGGCAATGCTAGCTGACTCTGTGTCAGTTCGAGCAAATCAAGTGGGAAAACCCGTGAATGTGCCCGTTGCCGGTTGATGATGCTAATGACCCAGTTTTCCCATAAGTAACCCGTTGAAACACCCATTTCTGTTAACCTAATTGTTGCATCCGTTGAACCAGTTGTTTAGTAACCAGTCCCAATTCGACTGAGAGAGACAGTCTCAACTAACTTGCCAAACACTCTAACATAATCAGGCCTATGAAGATAAATGCTATAGAAGCCGGTCACAAGCTTTGAATGTTATCAGAGTTATTAGTGACATAAGTGAAACGGGTATCTCATGCAGACTGAATATCAGAAATATATAGATAAGCGTAGCACTCAATGCAGTACGATGGAGATGGAGAAAGCTTGGACGTTTACTCTGGCCTTAGAAGAACGTTGACAGGTTACTGGTTTCTGTGCGAGCTAGGGAAATGGGCAATGAATCAATGTAAGAAAGCACAGACTTTCTTTCGCTTGTTGCCCGTGCTCTCCATTTGTCACTCACACAAAACTACAGGTTTGGAAGAGACCTAAAATTCTACAGTTATTAAAGTTGGGTGGCACTAACATAGTACTGGTACCTGCCTTTTGGCATAATGTCTTCTGGTCCTTCTCTGTGAATGTCATCAATCAGGCATACGTCTTTGGGCGTAATCCCTTCTGGTCCTTCTCTTTTGCTGGACCTTGTTGGAATTTGAGGACGTGAGGCATTTCTCCTATCACATATTTCTAAATATTTTGAAAGAACTATCGAGAAAACAATTTTCCAAAACTTATTTTTGACATTTAGTCTTTATTTTTTTGTTAGTTTTTTCCAGAAGCTAAATTTTGAACCTTTTCTCAAATGCAAATTTTAATTGCAGGTAATATGGATGCTGGTGGGCGTCTATTGCATAATGTTGATAAATGTGTTATTTTTGGTAATAATTTATAATTTTGTTAAGTATAAATAAAAACCTGATTTCTACATTGCTTAAATTTTTTAATAAAAAGTTATTGATGAAAAAATTCTAATGAAACTTGAAACTCTAAAAATAACTGTTTTAATGAAACTTGAAAGATAACTCTTTTAATGAAATGTTATGTGACTAAGAGATGAAAATTCAAAACCTCAAAAAGAAGTTTAGTTTAAAAGGTAAAGATGGAATTTCAAATTTAGTTTGAAAAATAAAGATAAAATGAAATTCCAACCCTGCTCGTCATTAAAAATAATTTCAAATCATTACACGAAAACATAAGTGTTTGATAATATTTTCATAATAAATTGCCAACATATTATTTAAAAAAGGGCACAACCATGGACAAGGAGGCCATGCCAGAAGTAAATAGTGTATAGCTTTATAATGTATCTATGGTCCTAGTTTCTAAATATGGCATTAGTCATGAGCATTGCTTAAGAAAGTATGTTCCTAGTCAATTAATGCTTTTATGTACTATAGCTTGAAGAAATTTATTATTTTATTTTAAATATTTATACAAAAATATTTATTTGGGTTTTTAATATATGTATTTATAGAATAGTGTTTAAAATTTATCTTTTAAGAACTTAAACTAGCTTAGATGTTTTTTTAAAATATATTAAATGATTTAAAATTCATCCAATTTCAAATGTAGCTTCTTCATAAAAACAATTAAATCTTGATTTTCGTCAAAGAAGAGAGGATCGAGACAAATCTATTTTTTTTTACTTTGCATAACTTGACATTCATCAATCTTATAAAGTAAAAGCTTATATCTTCTTCAATACTCGAGTACGACAATTGACCTTGTTCACATGAAAGTGAATCACCCTAGAGTTGTAGGTCATTAGAAATCCAATAGGTTTATCTTTTGTCCCATTAATGATAAGCCAAGACGATCACCTATCAGATCCAACAACCATGGCTAGAAGCCCAACCACCATATAATTTCAAACATAAAATAATATGGGTTTTTTCAAACTCCTTAAGATGACTTCTATGTATTGGCTTTCTTTCCTTTGAAAAACCTATTTTACATTCACCCAGTTTCAAATGTAACTCCTTCACATAGCCCAAATAATCTTCAACTTTTCAAAGGAGAGAGGATTAGACAAGATCAACTCTTTATCAATCTACATAACATGGGTTTCCTTTGCCTTATCAAATAAATTCTATAGCTTCCTCCTTACTTGATTTGGACATCTAAGAATATATGTAGGTCATTATAACTGATACAACCTCATAATTATTCCCATCGATGATAAACTTATGTTGATCGTCCATCAAATCTAAGACTAAATTCTTTGTAAAACTCTAATGTTCTTTAATCTTAAATCATATTTCCATACCTTGTGCCCACATATCATAATCACACATTCTAAAACATAGGTTCTCTCTTAGTGGTAATGATCTTGATCCTACATATTTAAACCTTTATTTAATATTCTAGTCAAAGAACTAAGTCAAATGTAATCGAGAAATCAAGCCCAATACTTGATCATGTACAAGTGATAACCTTGCAAAGACTTGGAGACAATATGCTTGGAATTAAACCAATAGTTTTGGTGCCATATTGAAGAACCATTGAAATAGTAGATCAAGGGACTACACATTCTTAAAATAGGTAATGTCTAAACACATTATTACAACAATTATGTACAAGCACGGGGGCTTCACTTGTTGACCAATATCCTATCACGTTAGTTCATATTGTGGGTTTTAAAATTATAAAAAATTGAACCAATATATTGCAGATATTGGGGGGATGAGGGGTTTAAGGTGGGGATGGGTAGGGTGGTTTATAAGGATTGAGGTATAAAAAGGGGTGGGGAGGAGGTTTTAAGTATTGGGAGGGGGTTTCAACAAAAATATTTTGGGTCAATATCTCTCGAAATTAAGGGTATTCTTTAATATCCCACGATCGCACGTTCTATGTAAGAGGTTCACTAAGTGAAGTCCCCGTGTGTACAAGTGAGTATAGCTCAACATGCATACAAAATCTAGAATTTTTTTTTATGATATATCAATCAACAAGACCATATCTATTTAGCGATAACATATAACAAATGTCCTTCAAGTGACAAAATCATAGTTGATTGTTATTGGCTAGGGTTCATATTGAGCTTCTTTTTTGCTTCAAGTTGCACAATAGTTTACTTTCATGGTAAACTTGATTGAGTAGTGAAATGATCGAGGGTGTTCCAATGAAAAATGGTTAACAGTTCGAGGAAGAGGAAGGCACGGAGTTGACAAGTTTTTTAAAAATCTCGATCGAGGGTTATCTAAGCCCTCAATTGAGCTAATATCTTCATCTAGCATTCTAACTCATTCGAGTAAATATCTTAATTGTGGCAAAACCTTTGATTGATTTGTTGCAACTATTTAAAAGTAAATAAAACAACATGTAGGAAGACTATAAAAAATTCAACCCACGTGACTCTTAACAAACTTCAACTGTAAGTTTGTGTGAATCATGACCCATGACTGACCATCCACCCACTAGACATACCAACCATCCAATGGTGTGCACACCAAGAGGTTAGATCCTTGATAACAAAACAAATTAACTTTATTTTAATATTTTTTTTTAGTAATTTCACTTTATTTTATAAACTAGTGGTGTTTATGTTGTTGGTTTTATTTACAAATGTGTATTGGAAAGAATAAATGCAGCTGAATTTTTTCCAATCCTTCCACAATGCATAGAGGATTGAGAAAAACCAATAAATACACAATTGAAAATAAAAATGAGAACATAAATGTTGCCATTTTTTTCATTGAATTGCATGAAAATATAAAATTTATCAAAATTAGTTTATTTTGAATTTTATAGCCTCAAACCCTAAACTGGAAACCATAAACTCTAAAGAACCATAAAACCTAAACTCACAACTATAAACCCTAAAGTATTAGTGTTTATGTCATTGGGTTCATTTTCTATTGTGTATCGCTAAAAAAAATGCTACCCAATTTTTTTCCAATCCTTGGACAATGTAGAGAGGATTGTAAAAATCCATATCTTACACTTGTATTGAAACTAAAATAGACAACAAAGACTTGGATAATTTATGTTTTCATATATATGTTTTGACCTTTTAGTGACTTGACAAACATTTATACTATTAGAAGATGGTGAACACTTTTTGTTTGTAATAATAAAGACATAAACGATAAATTCATAATATTCAATCAATTATATTCATTTATGTGCATTGCTTGTGTGGCCATGTATGCAAGTCCTCCCATACACACACACACACACATGGAGTTGTGGTGGATGGCCACATTTACTCAATGGCATAAAAAAAGGATTCAACAATATTTGTGCTCATTTTATTGTACTAGTTTGCAAGGATTGCGAAAAGCCTCGGTATAATTTGTTTTTTTTTCTTCTATAGTTTGATCAATATGGAATCTTGGTACTCTCAAGTGGACATCATGACACTAAGACATCTAGAACAATTTTAGAAATACTAAAGAATATAAAAATGTACAAGTAGTTGGACTAGTTGATTTATAGTAATTTTTTTTTATTCCTATAGTTGGTTGTAATGCCTCAAAGCCACTTACTTGAAAATCCCATTGATAGATCCAACAAAGAAAATACTATACCTAATGAGGCATTGGATAAGAATACAATATTAGAAAACAATGAGATTAAGATGAAGATTCAAGAGTTAATAGAGAGGGGAACTTTTAACATAGATGGTTACCTTGTGGATCAATTATTATGTTAGCTCCTAAGAGAAATGGCACATCGACATTGAGAGAAATGGCACATTGATTTTGCACAAATTACTAACTTTTGAATATAATTTCTAATAAGAAACAATATTCATTTTTGTGTGTTAGTGATTTATAATATTATCCCCATAAATTAAAATACTTTAGTAAGAGTGATACAATGTCTAGATACCACTAAATCCATATCAAGCCGGATAAGGCATGTGAAAGACAACCTTAAGTATACAACAAGTATTATTGGAATGACTTTTGTTTCCTTTTAGTATTACTAATCCCCTTCGTGACATTTATAAATTATAAGATGAATACAATGATAAATGTATGTATGGACTCTTTTATAATCATGTATATCGAGAACACATTTGTTTGCAAAAATAACTAGGATTATCAATTTCATAGTTTGAACTAATTATTATTGTAGTTAACTTGAATAATTGTACAATTAAGTAGGCATACAAACTTGTGATCTTGGATTTCACAAGAAATAAGATATAGTATGAGCATTGATTCAATACAGATTTCAAATATTTCCAATCACTAAAAAATAAAAAGCATTCATGACTTACAAAATTTCATGGAAACATAAAACTATATTAAGAAATTTATTGCTCAGTTTCAAAATCATAATGTTTGGACTATTAATTCACTAAATTTCAATATATTCTAGTTCATGAATGGATCCATGCAATAAGAATTATTTTAAGAGATAAAGTATTAGTTGCACAATTACTCCCATTTTTTTTGTCTTTGGTATTATTCAACAAGCCTTCAAGACCATGGTTGATATTATAGATACTCCACGGGCATAGATTTGTTTCAACATCAAATACTTGTCTCATGCCATCCTAAGACCCTTTAAGGAATTACTTTGAATTACAGAGTGTATGATGGATAAATGCCCACAGTAGTCCACATTGGGAAGTGTCAATAATATTTATTGGTTAGAAAGTATTATACCATTCATACATACCATGAGCCTCCTTAAATCCTCTAGTCATACTATACATTAAGAAAGAATGCATGAAACATGAAGTGAAATATAAGATGTTTAAAGAATGCATGCAACATGAAGTCAACTATAAGATGTTTAAGGTAGTTTAATATTGTGATTAGGTACGAAAAATGAAGCACAGATAAATTTAAAAACTTCTTATCACAATTAGTAATGGCTTGATTTATAATGTTCCATGGTTGTTGAATTGTGGATTTGTTGTGTACATAAATGGATCTTTTAGAAAAATGTGTGGGAACTACCTCTAGTTACCTAGGTATCCCACTAGATGGGATTTGATTCATATGCATTCTTAACAACATTTTTTTTAATTATTATTTTGAACTTTCATATCAAGGTGGATTAAATATAAGTGAAGAAAATATGTTATTTCATGTCAAGGGGTTGTAAAGTGGACACCCAATAACAATATGTTAAGAGTCATTAATATTTATGTCACTTTCTATCAGTAACATGTGACCATTTGTAACATTTAATTTTGAGGTTAGTTGCTAGGTGGTTAAACCACCTCAACCACCTAGGAGTATCCTCAATTTGTGAAGTCAAGCATACTGCGTGTGTGAGAGATGGAACTCAGGAGGTTGTGTCTTGGAATAAAGCTGGAGTAGTTTTATACTCACTCCTTGCATGGGGTTAATTAAAAGTGGTTATTGGGTTACTACTGAATTCATTATTTGTTTAGTGTGGGTCTGTTGGACATTATATTTTCGGAGAAGAAAATTCTGTGGGAGATATATAGTATTGGAACTATAGCATTGAGAAAATGATTAATGGGGGCGGAAAGGTTACTCTAGACTTGAAAATAATTTGTAAGTTATCAAACCTTGTGATGTGGGAAAAAAGAAAGAATTTCCACTTTGAAATGCACATCACTCCCATTATCTTCTATGACTATGAAGTTTGGGGTTGTAGCATCTTCAGGGAATCTTGGATAAAAAATTGAGCAAATATCAAAGTTCTTTATAAATTACAACTTAAAAATTAAAATAAATACACCCTATCCTCAAGTTTACTCATAGAAGTGGGGCTCTACCCAATAGAGAGCATGACTATGACTAGGTACCTGATGTACAAACACAAGATTAGAAACATTGAATACCATAGAATTCCTAAAGTCACTTTAAATTCCATCCAAAACCACCTTTGTATCTATTATAGGTGGCACAAATATGCCACAACATGGATAGACCATTGGGGGATTGACAAAAAATGCAATTTTGCAAAATTTGGATAACATTAATAAAATTATTACATCTAAGTTTAAATAGAAATGTGTTGCAAGAAAGGTTTATAGGTTAAAAAAAAATTATATATACTATAAGAAGGTCATTAACACTAATCTAGAAGACGAGAATTATCGCTTCGTGTAATTAGTTCCAAAAATAAAATTAATATTGTAAGACAAGAACAGACTCTCATGAGCTCCATAGTGAAACATGGAATTTGGAATTCCTAAAACACCTTGATATCAAACAATTTTCCATTTATGTAGGACTATGAGCATTGAGAATGAAAACCAATTTCTCTTAGAATTCCTTACATAAACCCACATTATATCCCAGTCTTAAGACCTTAGCTGCAATACAAACCACTCTAACCTGCTAAATCCCCAAAACTATGGTAAGTTAGGAATGCTTCTCTTTAATCTTTTTTATTATATGGATAGACTTTTAAAGAAAACCAAGTAATTTCTTTGTTTTCTTTTCTTTTAAGGTTAGATAGGAAAATTCGGTCTTACTGGACATTAACCACTACCACCACCACCACGATCATCATCATTATCATCAATGACGATGTAGAATACATTATTTTATGTATAATATATAAGTTCTTAGTTTTTTTATATACTAAAACACTAATTTAAATTGTTACTTTCTATATTCAAAACAATTTATTGTTTTTTACTTTGGAGATACTTCCTAATTAAATTTAAATAAGAATCTAAATAAAAATAACAAATAATAAATAAAATATATATTGTATTTGAACATAAGGGTTTAAAGGAATAGGAGTGAAGGTCTCAGGGGATAAGGGTTAATGGATTTAGGCTATAGCTACCGTATTTAGGGTTAGGGTCCTATGATTTTATGCGTTATAATCATGGTCATCGTCGTCTTCATTGTTGTTAGGTTTTTAAAAGTTTTATTCCCAATAACAAGAAGATCATTGAAAGAGTGACAAGAACAACAAGACAAGGAATAAACAAATATTGATCTTGGGAAACCCTCGTGGGGAAGAAAACCAATAAGAACTTCCTCGATATAAAATCCAACAAAGTATAGTGTAAGACCACAAGACTAACATAGATTACTTCTTCTCCTCTAGATGGACTCCTCTTTCTCTCTCTTGCAAACTTGCTTGGGTTGTGAGTGTGTCCAAATGAGGAGGGAACCTCATCTATTTATACACATCAACTAGGAAGTCTAAAACCCAACATGTCCGACTTCACCTCTCCAACAGGGCCAACTTACCTTGGGAAACACACAAATGCATTTTAATAATTATTTTGTGGTATTATTGACCCAACATACAACGTAGGTTTTACCTCCAGATTTTCACTAACCAATTACACCAATAAAATACCTAATTAGAGGAACAACATATCTAGAATGGAGGGAAAATAATAATATAATAAATATAATATCTTCTGCTATTAAATTATTTCAACACTCCCTCTTAACAAAGAAGGTATTCTACTTCAGAAAACATAAGAACTGTACAACAGACTGGTGGATCTACATGTCATAGGAATTTTTGTGACAACATCATCATAAGCATATCTTCATCACGAAACATCTCAGTGTGGAACATCATCATCATAGAACATCATCATCATGGAACATCGTCATCGTCGAACATCATCATCATGAAACATCATCATTGTGAAACATCATCATCGCCAAACATCATCATCATGGATCATCATGGAATTTAACATTATTATTTGAATACATGGACATCATCATTCTATTAAACATTTGTATGTGAATAATGGAACACCATCATTATATGCAATGGGATCGACCAGGACTTATAAGGTTGACATACCAATCCTAGAATGAGTTTCTACACCATTGGAACATACACTATATCCACATCCTCATCATCACTCCCTCTTTCAAGGGAGGTCCTTACGGACTACACCAATCTTGCATCGAAATTATTCAAACATTAGACGAGATAGAGGATTAGTCAATACATTGGCCACTTGTTCCTCTATGGGAACATATTGGAGTTGTACAACTCCCTTTTACACCATGTATCGAATATAATGGAACTTTATCTGTATGTGTTTTTACTTGTCATTAAACACGGGGTTTTCTGCCATCTTGATGCAACTCTTATTATCGCAGTACATATCAGTCACATCCATATTTGTATCAAACAATCATGTTAAAAACTGCGGAGCCAAACTACTTCATTATAGTATGAACATACAATAATGTATTCATCCTCTATTGTAATGACATCAACACAAACCGTATTTCTTATAAGTCATGAGATCACACATGATCCCAAACTAAAACAACATCCCGAGGTACTCTTTATGTTATCGATGCTCTTATCCCAATCTGAATCTGTATAACAATGTAGTCTACTCTCATCATTGACTGCATATCTAAGGCCATAATCCAATGTACCCTTAAGGTGCCTAATCACATGTTTTGTTTCAACTAGGTGAATATGTCAAGGATCCACCATATATTGAATCAGTGTGTTTAAAGTAAAACATATATTTGGTATAGTATTTTTCAAATACATCAATGAGCCAATAATCTAACGGTATGATGTAGAAAAAAATGTATTCGAGGAGTCATGATTCAGGAGCTTCAAGTTGGTTGCCGTTTGAGTGGTCATTGTCTTCCAATTCACATCCCAAATATCTTTAGGATCTCAACAACATATTTTCCTTGATTTAGGAAAATCTCATTTAGGAAAGGTCATACTTCAAGACCGAGAATAATAGTGCATCATGCCAAGATATTTCATTTCAAATTCAACATCAAGATTCTTCTTACATTCATCAATAATATTATCTTCACCTGTTAGGAATAGGTCGTCAACATATAGCAATTGAATCATGACTCCTTCATTGACAACCTTATAGTAAATTTTGAAATTTACTTTGCTTTTTGTAATTTCCAAGGTCATTAGGAATCCGTAAATTCCTCCATACCAAACTTTAGGTTCTTTCTTTAACCCACATAGTGCTTTCTTCAATATGCATACATGTGAACATTTGTCATGGGTTTCAAAAATTGGAGGTTTTTCAATGTATACTTCTTCTTCTATCACACCATTTAGAAATGTTGTATTTACATCCATTTGGTGTAGCTTCCATTTCATCTTGGATGCCAAGGAAAAGATAGTTCTGATTGAGGTATATCTTCCTACTAGTGAAAAATTTTCTTCATGATCAATTCATTATTTCTAGGAGAATACTCAAGCTACGAATATTTCCTTGTACTTCTCAATAGTTTTATTTACTGAATGTTTTGTCTTGAATATCCTCTTTGAAGAAGCAAATGACTTCTCTCTTGGTCTTTGTACTACATCCCAAACATCATTCTTTATGATAGATCAGTGATCTTCGATCATTACATCCATATATTCCTTCTTCTTTGTATCTTATTCAAAACAAATAAGTTCTGCATCACCAAGATTACACATCACTACCAAATAGATGGAATAGTTCCTTAGTCTCTTACTTCCTTCTGGAGATCCATATTTTTCTGCACCTTGAATGACATCATGATCCCAAGATGGTTTTCTCTTCTACGAGATCATGTCCTGAGGTATCTCCATCTTATTTTGGGCCTTTTCCATGTCATGTTATTCTGGTGTCTGTTCTTATTCAACATTGCAAAATGGAATTCTACAAGTTTGTTCAATTCTAGGGGCTTCATGTTATTCTTATTAATCTTCATCGGTTTGGTTCTTTCCGGTATTATTGAAAGCTGCATCTTCATCAAATATAACATCTCTATTAATCTTGATCTAGCGATAACTTGGAATATGCATTCTATAAGATTTCAACTGATCACTATATCCAAAAAATATTCCCTTCTTTTCATAAGGGTCCAATTTTGATATTTTGTCTTTAGGAACACGTATAAATATTAAAAAACCAAATATATTTAGGTGGATGACTTCAGAATTCTCTCCATTAATTTTTTTTTAGAGTCTTGTTCCAAAGATAACTATGAGAATTTATGTTCTGAACATACACTATAGTTCTAGTTTCTTCATCCCATAGGTGCATGGGTAGGTCTTATTCATGAATCATGAATTTGATAGCTTCCATGATAGTTCTATTCTTTCTATCTGCTACTCCATTCGATTGAGTATTATATGGTGTGGTGACCTCCCTCTTAATCCCATATTCTTTTCATAAATCATTGGATTTATTTGAACTGAATTCTTCTCCTTTGTCGTATCTCAATGTCTTGATCTTCTTTTCAGATAAATTCTCTACAAGAGCCTTGAATTCCTTGAATATTTTCCTTTAAAGAAGTAAATCAAAGTCTTGCAAGAATAGCCATATATACAATAAACATAATAAGCATACCCACTTAATAAAGTATTGACATTGGACCACATATATATGAGTGAACAATGTCCAAGGTTCCTTTTTCTTTATTATTATTGCTTGGAAATTGGTTCTTTATATTCTTTCATTGATCACATCCTTTGTAAACTCATTGATGATTGATTTGAATTTATGGTAAACCTGTGACTACCTTGCTCATAGTTGGTAGTGACTTGTACTTAATATGAGAAAGTCTTCTATACCATTGTTGTAATCAATCAGATTGCAAGGTTACCAATAATACACATAAAGAATCATATAACATATCCGATGCAAGAGACAAGAATGGTAGACATAATAACAGAGTATATTAATCAATACATATTTGGGTTCATACAATAAACCGAACTAAGTATCTATCTGGATCAACATCCTACATATATATTTACAAAACAATTATAATAACTACCTGTCAGTTCAACCAACCGACACGACCTATGAGGTCGACCTAATCTACAATTAGTCGACTAATGAGTCTAGTTAGATAAGCTGACTAGCTCCTCCAACATCTCCCCCCAAAACAAAATATTTCGTCGTCCTGAAGAAACAAGGAGATGGAAAAATTCATGTCTTGAGTAGTGCTTATAATGTTTTGGCATGGGATGTGATTCCTGATTGATGGTTGCTTCCATATGCATACTTCCATGATTGCTTCTGCAATAATTTCTAATTGGTGCTGGAACTCCTCCCAAGTGTGGAGCTCCTTCTGAATGTCGATTGTTAGAGTTGTGAGACTTGACAAATTCCTCATCTTCTGCTATATGTTTAAGTCAACAATATTGCTTATGTCGGGTCCTAGGAGTTGTTCTTTTTCCTCGGCAGTGTAAAGTAGTATTTTCATGTGTGGATGAATATTGTTAAGGATGTCTAGGTTGGGTTTGGATTGACTAATCCATTGGTGTTCTTGTTTCTCTAATTTTTCCAGTTTTTCCATCTCCAATACAAGTTAATCTTGGATGGTCTTCTCCATTGCTTCTGTGGTCCCTCGTCATTTATGTAGGAATTTAATGACCTAACGAGTATTATGTACTTGTTGAAACACTTGGTCATAATATTGTTAGAACTTCCTTTGTAACAATAGACTTTGTAATGTGCTCCTTTTTGTACGTTATGAGCTGCTGAGAATCCTGTATATTGATTTCTCGGTAATACATATGACTCTTCTCCTTCTTCTTCCTTCTTTTCGTGTAATTGTTCCTTAAAACTCGACACAACACTTTCAAACAATTGGTATGATTTTTCCAACGGTTTGTCGGTGTCGAATCCTTTCGATACTGGAATGACTTGCCTTGCTGAATACTGACATTTTTTTAGATAGTTTGTTTTGTCTTTAATTTTTCAGTTTGTTCCTTTCTTATTTCTTTTCTTAGTCTTGATTCTTTACTGAGGGCCTCCACTAGTCGGTCTAGATATTCATCTCTGATATTCTGTGTATCCATTGTTGTGGTAGATCCTAACTGATCCAGGTATATAACTGATGGTACCTATTGATGTGTCAACTATTCTTGCTTTTGTTGTTCCTTCTCTTTTTTCTTTATTTTCTTCTTTGCCACTCTTGTTCTCTATTTCATGCTTCAACTGCTTCTGTCGACAATGGTATGGTTTGTGGCTGCTTTGTGGTGTTTCTTGGTATGTTGGGGTTTATTAACCAAGTTTTAGGGAGGGGGACAATAGATGGTGGTGTAGGTGAGGGAAGAGGTGCTAGTTCTTCTGAAGTTGATGGAGGGTTTGGGATTGAATTTGTCGGCAGAGGGTTTTCTACCAATTGTGGTGATTCGACAGGTTCATTGGCCTCTACAGATTATGTATGGTCAACCATTTCTTTGTTTGATGCCAATAATTTGACTTGTTCAAGTTCAGCAATTTCTTCTGAAATGGCTGCCTCATCTTCTTCATTAATTGGATTAAGGATTTGAGTGTTTCAATGGACTATGGCATAAAGGAAGAGGTTTGTGTTGCCCCAGCTTCAGAGGTTTGGTCGGCGTTCCTTTAGAATGTGGACTTGATGACTCCCACGATATGTTGTCTTGGTACAGAACTTTGTGGTTGGTCATGGAATTGGGGGATGGAAAGAATTCATTAAGGGGTGCCTGAATTGATAACTGGTTTTGTTATATTCGGTTGTTGAATAGTAGGAAAAAGGTTTGGGATTCAGTTGATAAAATCTTGTAGATCAACATCCTTATCTACTTTTTTCTGAATACTTTCAAGTAGTGCTTGCAAGTATGGGTTTGTTGGTGTAATTGATGTCAAAGTTGGTAATCCTCACTCAACTGTCTGGGTTAATGATGGGAGTGGTGGGGTGGCAGTTAGGTGGATAGAATCAACCTCAGGAGGAGTAACAAATTTTACCTTCTTTTCTCTCGGATGCATTGCTTCTTCTATGATGAACTTTTTGAATTGTTCTTTGACTGATACCTTATTTTTAGCAACATCCTCTAAAATTTCCACAGCCCTAGCATCTAGCTCATCTTCATCGTCAAACTCTTCTGGGAGAATAATTCTACATTTTCCCTTTCCTTTAACCGGGGTCGTTTTCTTTTGTTGAGATTTAGATATTTCTACAACTAATTTACAAATGTCTTCTTTTGTCATAGCATGCTATGGAGGTAGGTTGTCAGAATGGGTTTCTTCATCTATTTGTACTACTTCCTCCTTTGGTTGTTGTGTTGGTTCAATTTGTTGTTGCGTTGGTGGTACTATATCAATTTGAAGAGTGTTTACCTCCTCTTTTGGAGTGTCCTCTAGGGTAAAAGTACTGATATGAATATGTACTTCATGGTCTTCTTTTTTTTCCTAGTCAATCTAAGGCTTGACAATCGACTGATCAATCTTCTTTGTAATTGCTGGTATGGCTACCTTGGTGTTAGATTATTGAGCTAGATCTTCAAATATATCCTCTAATGATGGGTAAAAATTGAGAGGTTCAGCCTTTCCTGTGGCCCCATGCATGAACTAGGCTACAGTGTGGTCCAACTCTAATTGAATATGTGCCGATGGCAGCAGACATCTTCGGATATTCTGCGGTAGCCTCCATTTGGCCATTTTTTTTTTAAGTTTTGGAACCAAGTGTCCAATAAGACCTTGGGTCTCTCTAGTTCCTGAGGATTCCTAGCCATTGAAAATGGTTTTAAATTCCACATACCGATTCTGTTTGGCTCATTGAAGTATGGATCTCTGATAGGTCAGATGTAGTACATTGCGATCCATATGATTAACGATGGGAATATGATTGGTGTTCCTTCCTCTTTACATTTTACACAGATGTTATTAATAATATATTATAGGTATTGTGCCCAACGGTAAGTGTTTCCTGTTTCCCCTACATTCACGACGGCTTCCAACATGTTGAGTTTTAAGTTGCAGCCGTGCCCTGTAGTTGTTATTCCTGCAGAGATAATTTTTCCCACTATTTTTGGTGTAGTGTATTGGATTTGAATAATTACTAGTCCTCTTGAGTTCTTCCTGGATGGAGTTCCTGTCATCTTTCTTACTAGACCTAGATTTGATTTTATAGGATCTGGTTCACCTTTGTTTGACAATATGGTAAGTCTATAGATGATGTCGCCTGACATCTCGACATGTCTGTCAAAATAGAATTTTCCATTATGGTACCGCTAACAATGAACTTTGCTATGATGTCCTTTGTCCCCCCAAATCCTACCATGAGAGATGCATTCATGTAACTTAGGATGGTGCTGACACTCACTTTTTGAGCTTGATGTGTAATTTTGTTATCTCTGTATGACTATTTTCTGATTTCTTTCCATAATCTTGACCATGATGATTCTAGGAATTCTGCTTTCCGAATGTTATCTAGCCTTTGTACCAAGGAGGTTGTGGTTGTTTCTACCTCTTTTGATTTATTTGTTGTAGATCTTGTCTTTTTGGGTGCCATCTTATCAGTAAAACACTCTAGTTCGTACACAAGATCTTGGGCTCAGGGGTTTGATAGATTTGATTTTATAGCTCTTCGTGAGGTGGTGTGTGGTCTTCATTTGGTGTCGTATTTATAGGTGGAGCAGGAAGGGATTTGGTCGATGAAGATATTAATGGTGGATTTGACTATGAAGGACACTCCGTCGAGTGTTCTTTTAATGCGTTCTAGTTTTGGCACTCTTTATATTGATGATCATGATGACTTGATTGGACCATTGGTCCTCCTTTTTGTTGATATGCATCATGGTTGTGAAACTGTCAGTAGAATGGGCAGTATTCGTCCTGTCGATGGTTATATTGTCGGTGGATATTTCTTTCGAATGGTATTATGTTACTTCCTTCATGAGACTTTCTCCAAGGTCCTGTCATTTTTGTTTTGCTGTATTGTTTTCTTTGTTCATCTTTACGTTTTTATGGTTTTTGATTTTCTTCTTTTTATTTTCAATTTTTATGATCACTTATATAGCTTTTTTTTTAGATTTTTCAGTTTTTGTACTTCTTTAGTCAGGCACCATTAACAAGTTTCTAAAATACTCTTCCTTGTAACATTTTCAGTTGCACTGATTCGTTAGCATTGATTTGTTCGAAAAGATATGGTCCCATCCATAATTATGTGTGTAGTATTTTTAGTTTTCCTTTTACTCGACTGTTATACAACAACGCAAGGTCTCTCACTGACAAGTTTTATTTTTAATATTTCGATCATGCCAATCTTTTTGTTGTCGTTTTTGGGTCTCTTGGTGTTGTATTTCGATCAGTTGTTGTTCTTCTAGTCTAGCCAATTGTATTATTCATTCTTTCCTATCCTCTTCGACATAAATATGTAATGCCCCGGTTTTGACCCCGCTCGCATTAAACTACATGATACATATATTGTAAATAATCTTGGTGTGGAGCTAAAGGCCAAGGCCTCACCATAGATTTTGTTATGTTGTGTTTCTGTTTAGGATTGGTCACCGATGGTATGTTGGGACATGCGGCATATATTTAAATTGTGACGTCATGTAAATGTGCATTTTAATTAATAACCCAGCCAGCTATGTTCACTACAAATAAATTGAGAAGGGGCATGATTCTAAAGGATAAGGATGGGGAATGTTGAACATTGAGTCATGGGAGAAGAGCCATGTGTCATCACCACCCTTAGTTGTTTCGTTGCTAGTTGGGACAACAAATTGGCTGGCAGGAAGGCCACACCCACGCCGCTCACACTCTCTCCACTACGCTCTATTGGTTTGTCCACTCACCAGATCGTGAGTCTGTTCGCCTCCCCTCATGCGAGTGGAGTAAAAGAATCCACATTCCATTGTTGGGGTTCGCCTGCTCTCTGGGGATATGCTAGTCTACGAGGTTTCTTCCCTGTTCACGCAGAATATAGTTATTTTTCCTCATGGATTTGAGGACTGCGGATTGATTCTTTACCTGGGATTCACATAGAGTTTGTGCTTTTCCCGTCATTATCAGACATCGTATTGTCCTGTTAGTCCCATCGTTGAATTGTAGTTGGATGTTCTGGATAGTTCTGTGGGCTGCGTTTTTGTCTCTCACGCATAGTTGGAAGTCGGGACCTATTTCATTCCTGGTCTATATAACTTTTCCTAGTGATTGTAGTACGATTTTTGTGTTGTGGGCTCAAGGTTGATCGTGGGCTGTCATTGCCACAATTTGTTTAACTGTGTTTTTCCCTGTAAACACTTGAATAGTTGTTTGGCTGCTTGCATGCAGTGGATTTGTCCCCGGACTATTTGGGGTTGGTGAATGAGGGCATGAGGTGCTTGATAAACCTGGTGGGTTGAGAACCACACGGACAGAACCATTGAGTTGGATTTCTTCTCCACAGCCCCTAAAGAGCACCGAAGGGAAGACCAGGGTCTGAGGGACTGCGTTGCAGAGAAGGGACTGGCTTCCTTGTGTTGGGTGTGTGTGGGTGTTCTAGAATCTAGGCTGGTTCTGATGTGGGTGTCTGCAGCTCTTCAGTGAGCTCACCAGATTAGCATTAGCCTTCCCCAGCTCCTGAATGGCCTGATAAACCCAACTTTGTTGGCTTGGCTGATCTGTTGTTTGCCTGATAAACCCAACCGTGTTGGCTTGGATAAACTATGTACCCTTGTGGTGTTGTTACCTTGGCTATGTGTAACCCTGTTAATTCCTTATTCCTTGGGGAATCATGCCCAGATCGGGGGTGGCAGCATTGCTGAGAGATTAAGGAGCACGCAGGCCTATGGTTGGGTGGAACGTTGCAGCGACGTAGTTGGTTGCGGAACAAGCTCCTTATAAGATAAGTAAATTTGTCTATTTTACTTCTACAATCCCATTTACTGTTAATGATCATGATGAACATGTGAATGCTTGTACGAATGTATGTTGCTTCTGCTGTGTATGATAAATAATCATGTATGCATGTTTTAGTTCAAGCATTATATTTCAGCATTCCAACAATGATTATGAATGTACATGTTCATGGGGCTAGATGCCCAAATGTCATGGCGTGTAGTAGCGTCCTCTTCACTGGTCGAAGGGTCAAGGACGTTACAGCATGGTATCAGAGCTCATGTTGTAGCATGGGCCTGAGTGGACCACCAAGGTGCAGTGACAGAAGCAGAATTTCCTTCTGCCTAGCAGAGGTCCGAGGCTGATGATTGGAAAATTTTATTGAAAACTTTTCTAAGCGCCGAGCTCATCGGGTCGTCGAAGGACTCTATGGGAAGTTCCTCCGATACGTCGAAAGATGTAGTCGGAAGGCCATCCGACGAGGCATAGCAGCGGAAAGGAATTTTTGAGAAAAATTTTCTAAGTGTGGACAGTCAGAAGACTTAGCAAGATTGACTTTCGACATAGCGGAAGGGTTAGTGGTTTGAACTTCCGAAGTAGCGGAGGAGCTAGATGGAAGTATACCCGATGGGAACTGTGGGATGGAAAATTCAAAATTTTTCTAAGTGTTGGGACGGTCGGCTCATCGAAGCACTAAACGGACTGGACTTTCGATGTGGCAGAAGAATTAGATGAAAGCGCTTCTGACAGAGAGCAGTGAAAAAAAAAATCGTAGAAACTTGTCTAAGTGTCCGTCGGAAGGAAATAGCTCCTCGAGCATGCGCAGTTGCAGAAATCTAAATGACTACGCACCCGACAGAAAAGTCGTCCGACCGCCGACGCCATGAAGAAAGTTAATTTTGAAAAATTTGGCTAAGTGTTGAAATCGTCGGCTATCGAAAGGAATTAGTTGTTCGTCCATCCGCCGTTGCAGAAGTCAAAGTCACTAGACTTCCGACGAGAAAGGACTTCCAATGCCGGTCAAAATAAGTTCACCAATCGGAAAGAGATAGTAGTTCGAGTGTCTGCCGTTGCGGATGGAGAAACAACTAGGCGTCCAATGAGAAATACCTTCGACTGCTGACGCCGCAAGAAAATTAAGTCGAAATTTTTTCTAAGTATAGAAGATCATCGGCCAATCGGAAGCGAAAAGTTGTCCATGCGCCCGCCGTTGCGGAAGACAAAGTCACTAAACCGTCGATGAGAAAACACTGCCGATACCGATCGGGGGAAAATCAAAGATTGCGTTCCTCCATTGCAGATGTTATTCGAAGTAACTCGCCGACGAAGAAAAGAAATGGGTGGGGATGTTTAGTGGATTACCCCACCGATGGGCAATGTACCTGACCGCCGATGAGAAGGAAATGAGAAGAAGTAGAGCCGATGCCGTTGGGTGAAGTAAGCCGAGAAAGAGGAAAGGCGAATTTTTGAAAAGAGGAAAGGCGATGTTTCGAAAATCGTCTAAGTATGGAGACCGTCGGAAAACTTTAGAAGATCCGATTGCCGATAGAGCTTAGTTGTTCCGATTTCCGACGAACAGCGGAAGATGTTAGCTGTTTGGGGCTCCGAAACAACAGAAGAAGTTAGCTGTTTTGACAACTGAAACATCAGACAGATAGTCGAAATGAGATCCGATTCTACAAGGAGTAAATTTTGAGTTTTCAATAGGATTTCCCCGACAGATTGTGACTGTTTTTCAGTGGATTTTTCATGTGCTGGAAATGAGAAAAGAGGCAGTGATTTACAAAAACAAAATTGGGGTTTTTCAAAGTAGATTTTTCAGCAATTATAGCTATTTTTCAGTGGATTTTTTTTAGCAGACTGTCAATAGATTACAGGGCTGAACAAGAAAAGAATTTTTGTGTGTTTAAGCAAAACTATTGTTTATGATTTTTTTTTTCCAAAAAAAGGTAAGTAGTTTGATTTATATTAATACTATGCATCTAATAGTTGCTACTAACACATTGCAGAACTATAGATAAATTCCAAGAGCAATACTCTAGAAAGAACAGTGTGGTAAAGCCAGAGGTGGTTCAGCCATGAGAACCCAGGATGGGTATGATGCTCAGGATTCTTACGAGCAAGCAGAAAATTCCATGGGAGAAAATGTCCACAATAGGAATGATGACATTGAGTCTAATGGAAGGAGATTCCAAGAGACACCATCAGATGTTGCAGCCACCATGAGAAGCTTAATTAAAGCCGAGGAAGAGCAGCAACAGTTGAATGCTGCCATATTGGAAAGTTTGACAGACTTACAGAAAAAGATAGATTCTGGATGAAGTACAACAAGACTAGAAGGCAGTAAGAGCAGTACTAGGAGAAGGAGAAAGACTTCTAGTGGATCGTCTGACTCTGAAGAATCCAGTGGAGATACAAGTTCATCTCCTCATAAAAGGAAAAGAAGAAGGCACCTTAGGGATCTCTCTCGAGATGAGTTTAGGAAAGCTAAACCTCCTACATTTGATGGTGAGATAAAGATGGGACAAGAAGCCGAGGCTTGGATTCTTGGGATAAAGAAGTACTTTCAAGTGCAGGATTATTCAGGAAACATGAAGGCATGAGTTTCCATATTCAATCTGAATGGAAGGGACTCCATTTGGTGGGAACACTTCAAGCAGGTAAAGAAGATCAGTGAAAGGAAACTGAAGTGGAAACAGTTCAAGAAGTACTTCAAGCAGAAATACCTCTCTGATAGGTACTATGATGACAAGATCAAGGAGTTCCATCAGCTGAGATTGGGACAACAAACCATGGATGAATATGCAAATAAGTTTTTGGAGCTATTAAGGTATGTCCGGTACATCAGAGATGAAAAAGTGAAGATCCAGTGTTTTTTGAGTGGATTACCTTAATCTTACAAAGATAGAATCGAGTTTTATGAACCTAGAACTCTTGAAGAAGTAATAAGAAAAGCTAAGTATTGCTATGAGCAAAGCAAAGGTAAACATGATTACCATAAGGCATGGAAGGACAAGAAGAATGAAAAGTTGGACCAAAGAAAGAAAGGCTTCAAACCTTCTAGACTCAAGAATCAGTAGAAGCAGCCCTCCCAAGCTGCGAGTGATCCAGTTGGAGTGACAAGTGGAAAGCCTAAAGAGCCACATCCGAATAGAGGTCCACTCAAAAGTTGGAAATGTGATGGACCTCACTTGCGTAGAAATTGTCCACTCGAGAATGAGAGTGCAAGACCAACTTATAACATTCAAGAAGCAGAAACAGTGGGTCAAGTAGCAAGGGCCGTCCCTAGAATTTATGCAGCGCTGGAGGACCGCCGGGCAGATCACCAGTAAACTGTGGTTGAAGTAGCAGGTAATATTGTTGAGCAATCTATTTCTATTTTGATTGACCCTGGTTCTATACACAGTTACATTACTCCTAGAGTAGTGGAGATTTGTGCTTTTAAGAAGGTAAAGCATAGGAAATCCTGGTTAGTTCAGCTAGCCACTGGAACTAAGAGAAGGGTTAGTGAAGTGGTGGAGAAATTTCCATTGGTTATGGATGGATTGGTCACTTGTGTAGATCTGAATGTTCTACTGCTTGGTTCCTATGATGTTCTCATTGGAATGGATTGGTTAGAAGCTCATAGGGTGAAACTTGACTGTTACAATAATACTTTTGAATGCATGGATGAAGAAGGGAACCTAGTAGTTGTGAGAGGCATTCCAAAGGTGATTTCAGTGTGGTAGGTTTCAACAATGCAGTTAAATAAGTTCTATAGTTAGGGTTGCCAGTTGTATGCAGCTCATATTCTGGAGGCATCAGGAGATGAAACTCCTGGGTTGGAGGATTATCAGGTATTACAGGAATTCAGGGATGTGTTTCTTGATGAGATCCTAGGGCTTCCTCCAAAGAGGGACATTGATTTCACAATTGAACTTGTGCTAGGAGTAGCACCAGTGTCCAAGGCACCCTACCGGATGAGTACACCGGAGATGCTAGAATTGAAAATGCAACTGTAGGAGTTGTTGGAAAAGAAATATATCCGGCCAAGTGTGTCTCGTTGGGGAGCACCAGTTCTATTTGTAAAGAAGAAAGATGGTACACTCTGGTTGTGTATTGATTACAGACAGTTGAGCAAGGTTATGGTGAAGAATAAATATCCTTTGCCTAGGGTTGATGACCTCTTTGATCAAATGAGAGGAGCAAAGGTATTTTCCAAGATTGACTTGAGGTCTGGTTACCATCAGGTGAGAATCGAGGATGAGGACATTCATAAGATAGCCTTCAGGACAAGGTATGGGCATTATGAGTTTGTAGTGGTACCATTTGGGCTCACAAATGCACCAGCTACATTTATGTGCCTTATGAATAGTGTCTTCAGCAAGTATTTGGACAAGTTTGTTCTTGTTTTCCTTGACGACATTCTTGTTTATTATAAGAATGAGGAAGAACATGAAGAGCATTTGAGATTGACATTACAATTGCTAAGGGAGCACCAGTTGTATGCAAAACTGAGCAAGTGTGACTTCTATATAGATAGAATTCAGTATTTGGGTCACATTATCTCAAAGGAGGGTATATCTGTGGACCCTGAAAAGATTGAAACCATTATGAATTGGCCTACTCCAAGAAATGTGACAAATGTGAGATCTTTTATGGGACTTGCAGGATACTACAGGAGGTTCATTGGGGGATTCTCCAAAAGTTGCACATGCCATCACTTCTTTGCAAAGGAAGGGGATGAAGTTCGAATGGACATCGAGGTGTGAAGAAATCTTCCAAAGGTTTAAGAGTCTTCTCACTAGTGCACTAATATTGAAGGTTGCAGATCCGGAGAAAGATTTTGTGGTATGTACCGATGCATGCGGACAAGGGCATGGAGGAGTCCTTATGCAAGACAACCATGTGATATGTTATGAGTCAAGAAAGCTGAAGGAACATGAGAAGAACTATGCCACTCATGATCTAGAGCTTGCAACCATGGTACATGCTCTCAAGATGTGGAGGCATTACTTGATGGGTAGGAGATTTGAGCTCAGAACATATCACTGTGGACTGAAGTATTTGTTTGATCAGCCTACTCTGAATGCTAGGCAAGCAAGATGGCTGGAATTTTTATGTGAGTTCGATTTCGAAATCAAGCACATAAAAGGGAAAGAAAAAAAGGTAGCCGATGCACTCAGCAGGAAGGTATAGGAAATGCATGTGGCGTCCCTTAGTATTTGCCAATCAGATTGTAAGTCATGCTGCTGGAGATGAATTGTAGGAACAGATAAAAGACAAACTGCAGCAGCAAAGTCTCGAGAAGAGGTATGAGGGATATAAATTGGAATAAGATGGAATTCTCACTTTTAAAGGTAGAATTTACATTCCACATGTAGCATATTTGAGGAGAGTTGTTATGGATGAAATCCATCAAGCTCCGTATTCTGGTCACCCAGAATATCAGAAGACAATTGCTACAGCTAGAAAACAGTACTTTTCGCCAGGTATGAAAAAGGACATGGCTGAATACATTTCAAGGTGTATGAAATGTCAACAGGTAAAGTTTGAGCATCAACACCCTGCAGGTTTGTTGCATCCTTTGCCGGTTCCAAAATGGAAATGGGAAGTTATTTCCATGGATTTTATCACAGGATTGCCAATGACTTGGAGACAACATGATTCTATCATGTTTGTGGTAGATAAGTTGACTAAGGCAACACATTTTATACCAGTGAAGTCTACGCACAAGACTGATGACATTGCAAAGATCTTCATGAAGGAGATTTTCAAATTGCATGGATTTCCTAAGGCAATATTCTCTGACAGATATGCCAAGTTCACTTCCAACTTTTGGAAGGGGTTGTTTGCAGATTTGGGTACAAAGTTAAACTTCAGCATTGCATACCATCCTCAGACAGATGGTGAGACAGAGAGAGTTAATCAGGTACTTGAAGATATACTTCACATGTATGTGATGGACAAACCAACCAAGTGGGAAGATTACTTACACTTGGTGGAGTTTGCTTACAACAATGGACAGCAAGCATCCTTGGGGATGAGTCCGTATGAAGCTTTGTATGGAAGAAGGTGCAGGACACCAGTGACTTGGGATAACCCGGTGAACAGAATTGTGCTTGGGCCAGAATTGCTCAAGGAAATGGAGCAAGAAGTTGTAAAGATTAGGCAAAGTTTGAAAGCAGCACAGGATAGACAGAAAAGCTATGCCGATAAGCATAGGATGAATAGGGAGTTTAGTGTTGGGGATCATGTTTACCTCAGGGTGAGGGCAAAGAAAAGTTCCTTGAAGCTTGGAAGTTGTGCCAAGCTGTCACCTAGATATTGCGGCCTGTTTGAAGTACTTGAGAGAATAGGACCTGTTGTATATAGACTTGCATTGCCTACTAATACTAGAGCTCATAATGTTTTTCATGTTTCTTTGCTTAAGAAATATGTACATGATCCTAACCATGTGATAAATTGGGATGTGATTCACGTGGAACCCGAGGGAGAGTTCCAAATTGAGCCAATGCGCATCCTCGACAGGAAGGTCACAATGCTCCGGAACCGGGCCATAGGGCAGGTCAAGGTGCAGTGGGAGCATTACGGACCTGAAGAGGCTACGTGGGAGCTGGAGGATGCCATGTGATTGGCACATCCATTTTTGTTCAATCCTGCGGAACACTTAGGCAATACCAGTGTAGCTTTTGTTCAAATTTTGTAAAGCACTGAGGATAGTGCTATTAAAGGGGGAGGGGAATGTAATGCCCTGGTTTTGACCCCACTCACATTAAACTACATGATGCATATATTGTAAATAATATTGGTGCAGAGCTAAAGGGCAAGGCCCCACCATAGATTTGGTTATGTTGTGTTTCTGTTTAGGATTGGTCACCGATGGTATGTCGGGACATGTGGCATATATTTAAATTGTGATGTCATGTAAATGTGCATTTTAATTAATAACCCATCCAGCTATGTTCACTGCAACTAATTTGAGAAGGGGCATGATTCTAAAGGATAAGGATGGGGAATGTTGAACATTGAGTCATGGGAGAAGAGCCATGTGTCATCACCACCCTTAGTTGTTTCGTTGCTAGTTGGGACAACGAATTGGCTAGCAGGAAGGCCATGCCCACGCCGCTCACAATCTCTCCACTACGCTCTATTGGTTTTTCCACTCACCAGATCATGAGTCTGTTCACCACCCCTCACGCGAGCGGAGTAAAAGAATCCACATTCCATTGTTGGGGTTCACCTACTCTCTGGGGATATGCTAGTCTATGGGGTTTCTTCCCTGTTCACGCAAAAGATAGTTCTTTTTCCTCACGGATTTGAGGACTACGGATTGATTCTTTACCTGGGATTCACGTAGATTTTGTGTTTTTCCCATCATTATTAGACATCGTATTGTCCTGTTAGTCCCATCATTGAATCGTAGCTGGATGTTCTTGGATAGTTCTGTGGGCTGTTTTTTTGTCTCTCACGCATAGTTCGAATTCGGGACCTGTTTCATTCCTGGTCTGTATAAGTTTTCCCAGCGACTGCAGTGCGATTTTTGTGCTCTGGGCTCAAGGTTGATCGTGGGCTGTCATTGCCATGATTTGTTTAACTGTGGTTTTCCCTGTAAACACTTGAATAGCTGTTTGGCTACTTGCATGCAGTGGATTTGTCCCCGGACTATTTGGGGTTGGTGAATGAGGGCATGAGGTGCTTGATAAACTTGGTGGGTTTAGAACCACACAGACAGAACCACTGAGCTGGATTTCTTCTCCACAGCCCCTGAAGAGCACTGGACGGAAGATCAAGGTTTGAGGGACTGCGTTGCAGAGAAGGGATTGAATTCCTTGTGTTGGGTGTGTGTGGGTGTTCTAGAATCCAGGCTGGTTCTAGTGTGGGTGTCTGCAGCTCTTCAATGAGCTCACCAGCTTAGCATTAGCCTTCCCCAGCTCTTGAATGGCCTGATAAACCCAACTCTATTGGCTTGGCTGATATGTTGTTCACCTGATAAACCCAATCGCGTTGGCTTGGTTGAACTATGTACCCTTGTGGTGTTGTTACCTTGGCTATGTGTAAGCCTGTTAATTCCTTATTCCTTGGGGAATCATGCCCAACTTGGGGGTGGCAGCGTTGCTGAGAGATTAAGGAGCACGCGGGCCTATGGTTGGGTGGAACGTTGCAGCGACGTAGCTGGTTGCAGAACAAGCTCCTTATAAGATAAATAAATTTTTCTATTTTACTTCTGCAATCCCATTTACTGTTAATGATCATGATGAACATGTGAATGCTTGTACGAATGTATGTTGCTTCCGCTGTGTATGATAAATAATCATGTATGCATGTTTTAGTTCAAGCATTATATTTCAACATTCCAACAATGATTATGAATGTACATGTTCATGGGGCTAGATGCCCAAATGTCATGGCGTGTAGTAGTGTCCTCTTCGCAGGTCGGAGGGTCGGGGACGTTACAAAATATGTAGTATGTCAACAATTAGGGTTGTTTGTTGTTGAAAGTGCAGAGGGACAACTATTTCCTAGACATAAACAAGTCGGAACGGTGTCTATTTTGTCGATCATTTGTACATCATTATGTATGCCCATAGGACCGTAGGTATTTTCTCATCCCAATCATATTTTTCTATATTGCACGTTTGGGTTATGCCTCTTTTCAAAGTTTTGTTAAATTCTTCAATTTCACCATTGGACTGAGGATGGTAGGTTGTGCTCCTTCTATGTTCAATTTTAAACTGGTCTATTAAGGCTACAATTGTTTTGTTTATAAAGTGTGACCCCTGATCGTTGATCAATGTCATTGGACAATTGAATATGGTAATGATATTTTCGTATATAAATTTTGTGGCTACTTCACTAGAGCAGTTTTCATCAGGTTCTGCTTTTTCCCACTGAGTAACATATTCAGCTGCTATTATGATATAGCGTGCTCCGGGTCTTCTAGCAAGTATTGAAAATGGTGTTATAAAGTCAATTTCCAAATTGCAAATGTTAAGCTTGGGTTAACTAATATTAAAGGCATCTCGGTACTTGGTAGATTCCGACATAATTGTTGACAATGGTCACATTTATTGACAATTTTTCAAAAATCACGGTATAATGTCAGTCATCATAGTCCTGACTGTTGGATTTCCTTATAAGTTGTGTCAGACTGGAAATGTCCTCCAGCTGAGCCATAGTGTGCTTCAGGCATTATAATTTTTCTTTCATTCTCCGGAATGCATCAATGGAGTACCTCATCTAAATCGAGTTTATAGAGGAACCTGTTTATTATGCTACAAGATATAACTTTCATTGCTAAAATTTTCTTCTTTTTGTCACTCATTCCTTCCGGTGCTTGTCCATTTTTTAATAATTGTGTTATTTCTTCTAGTTCGGTAGGTACAACTTCTACTTTAAACATATGTGCATCTGGCAGGTCATCTTCAGCTCTAGTCGGTTCTTCCCCTATGTCTATTCTTGACAAGTAGTCGGGTCCGACATTTAATTTTCAGATCACACTATAACTTCAAACTCAAATTATTGGAATAACAGTAACCAATGAAATATTCTTCCATGATGTAAAGGTTTATTTACTAAATATTTTAATGCTTGGTGATCAATGTAAAACACAAAAGGTTAGCTAGCAAATAGTGTCGATACTTTTTGTCATATCCCCACCCTTCTACCAGCGAGAGGATGAGACTATAATGCTAACATTTTGGGAAATCTAGGCCCATGAACATAAAATAAAATGCATTGAACTTAAACATGCATAGATGCATAAATGATTATCAAACAACAGAATAAATTTCATTCATTCACATCATTTAACATGTTCATATGGATTTATAAAACAAACACTGTTGCATGGATATAAACATAAGAATACTTATCTTATGAAGAAGCTCATCTTGCAACAAGCTATGTCACTGCAACATTCCACCCAACCATAGTCCTATGTGCTCCTTAATCTCTCAGCAACATTGCCACCCCCGAATTGGGAATGATTCCCACAATGAATAAGGGAACACTAGCAGAATTGCACATAGCCAAGGATACCACAAAATTCATCCAAGCCAACACAGTTGGGTTTATCAGGCTGCAAATGAGAGGGATAGGATGACTGCTAAGCTAGTGAGCTCCTCAATAGAGCCATGGAAACCTGCACAAAATCTATCATGGCTTCTAAACAGCTACCCACCCAACACAAGGAAGCATCCCCTTCTTTGCTACATAGTCCCTTGAGCCATGCCTTCCCTTACATTGCTATTCAGGGTGTGCAAAGAAAAAAACCAGCCCCCTAGATATGTCTGTGAGGTTTGTTCATGCACTAGGTTTATCAATCTAGTAAAACCCCATTTCCACTCCCAATTCAACACAGACCAAAGCACAAATGCATACAAAATTTCTAGGTTGGGGAAAATAGTTTGGCAACAAAATGAATTGCCAAGGTGGGTGAAAACAACCCCCTAATAGCAATTCATATCCTTGGGACATTTTGGCCCTAACGTGGCCAAAAAAAAAATTAGTACACAATAATTACAGTGTTGGGCATGGATAAAAACGTCCTGGAAGCTAAAACTAGAAATGGTAAGTGGGTAAAACAGCTCCAGGATCCAAAATCGATTTTTAGCATGGAAAACAGTCGAGAAATGCAAAAAATATGTTGGGGAAGAAACCCAACTATAGATCATCACAAAAAGGAAATTCTCAACATGAGGAGAATGAAGATACGACTTCCCACGTGAGGTAAAATAAACACAACAACCAAACAACGAAATTCACACACAGAAAACTTCAAGCCATTTGAGAGAGCCCCAACGTGGATGATTGATGATGAGGAAAACATCCAGGAGCCCCAAAATTGTGAATGAGAACACATAGCAGAAAAAAAAATCATGAAGGTAAGTTAGCTCTCAAGCTTCACTGCAAGAGGAAAATGGGGAACATGGATGTATGGCCAAATGGTCATGCATTTTGGGTGTTAACATGCCCCCAAAAGTCAAAAACGTATTTCCCTAAAAATTGGTTTTCCACAAATTTGAATTTCCTTTCCCATACTCCTCCCATCCCCATGCAATAACTACTTCAACCAATTTCTGGCAGAATTGAATGATTGGGTGAGTGAGACAAGAAAGGTAGTTGACAGTTTGGTGAGTTCTTCCTTTGACATTTGTATTTTTCCCACTGGGCCCAAAGGATATATACTTCCCCCGCTTATTCATAGGAAATAATCCCCCCATCTCTTTTAATGTTGCATTGACATAGCAGGTTGTGGGTATTTTAATTAAAATGAATATTTACACGATGATTTAAAATTATAATGTGTCAGCTAGCAAAAAATATCATCAACAACAATTTTAATCGCCAAAACATTAAAAGCTAAATTGATGGGGGTGCTTTTTCCTTTAGATACACACCATGATTAATTACAATATATACATCATATATATTTAATGCAAATGGGGTCAAAACTGGGGTGTTACATTCCCTCCCCATTCAATAGCATTGTCCTCTGTACTTTACAAAATTGAACAAAATGTTACACTGGTACCTCCTCATTGTTCCATAGAATTGAACAAAAATGGATGTGCCAATCGTATGGTATCCTCCAGCTCCAATGTAGCCTCTTCAGGACCGTAGTGCTCTCGGTGCACCTTTACCTGCCCTATGGCTTGGTTCATGAGGATTATGACCTTCCTGTCAAGGATGTGCATTGGCCTCATTTGGAACTCTCCCTCAGGTTCCACCTGGAACACATCCCAATTTATCACATGGTTAGGATCATGTACATATTTCTTAAGCAAAGAAACATGAAAAATATTATGAGCTCTAGTGCTAGCAGGTAATGCAAGTCTATATGTAACTGGCCTTATTCTTTCAAGTACTTCAAACATCCCACAATATCTAGGTGACAGCTTGGCACAACTTCCAAGATTCAAGGAACTCTTCTTTTCCCTCACTCTGAGGTAAACATGATCCCCAACACTGAACTCTCTGTTCACCCTATGTTTATCTGCATAGCTTTTCTGTCTGTCCTAAGCTGCTTTCAAATTCTACCTGGTCTTTACAACCTCTTGCTTCATCTCCTTCAGCAATTCTGGACTAAGAACAACCCTGTTCACTGGATTATCCCAAGTCACTGGTGTCCTAAACCTCCTTCCATATAAATATTTGTATGGAATCATCCCTTATGATGCTCGTTGTCCATTGTTATATGCAAACTATACCAAGTGTAAGTAATCTTTCCACTTGGTTGGTTTGTCCATCACATACATGCGAAGCATGTCTTCAAGCACTTGATTCACTCTCTCTGTATTCCCATAAGTCTGAGGATGGTACGTAGTGCTGAAATTCAACTTGGTACCCAAATATGTAAACAACCCCTTCCAAAAATTGGAAGTGAACTTGACACCTCTATCAGAGACTATTGCCTTAGGCAATCCATGCAATTTGAAAATTTCCTTTATGAATATTTTTGCAATGTCATTAGTCTTATGCGTAGACTTAACCGGTATAAAATGTGTTGCCTTTGTCAACCTGTCCACCACAACCATGATGGAATCATGTTGTATCCAAGTCATTGGAAATCTTGTAATAAAATCCATGGAAATAACTTCCCATTTCCATTTTGGAACTGGCAAAAGCCGCAACAAACCTGCTGGGTGTTGATGCTCAACCTTTACATGCTGACATTTCATGCACCTTTAAATGTACTCAGCCATATCCTTTCTCATTCTTGCCCAAAAATACTGCTTTCTAGTTGTAGCAATTGTCTTCTGATATCCTAGGTGACCAGAATATGGATCCCGGTGGATATCATCCATAACCATTCTCCTCAAATCTACTACATTTGGAATATAGACTTTGTCTTTATAAGTAAGAAGTCCATTTTCTTCCAATTTATATCCCTCATATCTCTTCTCAAGACTTTTCTTTTGCAATTTGTCTTTTACTTGCTCATACAACTCATCTCTAGGAGTATGATTAACAATCTGCTACCTCAACTCCAACTGGAAAATACTAATGGATTCCACATGCATTTCCTACACCTTCCTGCTGAGTGCATCAGCTACCTTATTCTCCTTTCCTTTTATGTGCTTGATTTAAAAATCCAACTCACATAAAAAATCCAACCATCTAGCTTGTCTAGCATTTAAAGTAGGTTGATCGAACAAATACTTTAGACCATAATGGCCTGTCCTTAGCTCAAATATTCTTCCCATCAACTAATGCCTCCACATCTTGAGAGCATGTACTATGGCTGCAAGTTCTAGGTCATGAGCACCATAGCTCTTCTCATGCTCCTTCACCTTTCTTGACTCATAACATATCACATGGTTGTCTTACGTAAGGAATCCTCCAAGCCCTTGTCCGCATGCATCAATACACACCACAAAATCCTTTTTTGGGTTTGCAATCTTCAAGATTGGCGCAGTTGTGAGAATATTCTTCAACTATTGGAAGCTTTCTTCACACCTTGGTGTCCATTCAAACTTTATTCCCTTCGTTTTCAAAGAAGTGACTGGATGTGCAGCCTTGGAGAATCCTTTAATGAGTCTTTTGTAGTATCCCGCAAGTCCCATGAAAAGATCTTACATCTATCACATTTCTTGGAGTAGGCCAATTCATAATGGCTTTAATCTTCTTCAGGTCTACTGATATTCCTTCATTTGGGATAATGTGATGCAACTAATGAATCCTATCTCTATAGAAGTCACACTTACTCAACTTTGCATACAGCTTACTCCCTGAGCAATTGCAATATCAATCTCAGATGTTCTTCATGCTCTTCCTCGTTCTTAGAATAAATAAGAATGTCATCAAGGAAAAGAAGAACAAACTTGTCCAAATACCTATTGGAGACACTATTCATAAGGCACATAAATGTAGATGGTGCATTTGTGAGGCCAAATGGTGCCACTACAAACTCATAATTCGCATACATTGTCCTGAAGGTTGTCTTATGAATGTCTTCATCCTTGATTCTCACCTGATGGTAGCCAGACCTTAAGTCAATCTTGGAAAATACCTTTGCTCCTCTCATTTGATCAAAGAGGTCATCAATCATAGGAAAAGGATATTTTTTCTTCATCGTAACCTTGTTCAACTATCTGTAATCAATACACAACTTGAGTGTACCATATTTCTTCTTCACAAACAGAACTGGTGCTCCCCAAGGGGACACACTTGGCATGATATACTTCTTCTCCAACAACTCTTGCAGTTGCATTTTCAGCTCTAGCATTTATGGTGTACTCATCCTGTAGGGTGTCTTGGACATTGGTGCTACTTTTGGCACAAGTTCAATTGTGAAATCAATGTCCCTCTTTGGAGGAAACCCCAAAATCTCATCAAGAAACACATCCCTAAATTCTTGCAATACATGAAAGTCCTCCAACCTAGGAGTCTCATCCTCTATTTCCTCCAAAATATGAGTTGCATACAACTAGAAACCTTTCCTACAGAACTTCTTTAGCTGCATTGTTGAAATCTACCTAATAGAAATCACCTTTGGAATGCCTTTCACAATCCTTGAGTTGCCTTCTTCATCCAAGCACTCAAACGTCTTATTATAATAGTCAAGTTTACCATGTGAGCTTCTAACCAATCAATTCCAATGAGAACATCATAGGAACCAAGTGGTAGAACATTCAGATCTACATAAGTGACCAATCCACTCATAACCAATGGACATTTCTCTACCACTTCACTAACCTTCCTCTTAGTTCCAGTGGCTAGCTAAACTAACCAAGATTTCCTATGATTTACTTTCTTAAAAGCACAAATCTCCACTACTCTAGGAGTAATGTAACTATGAGTAGAACAAGGGCCAATCAAAATAGAAATAGGTTGCTCAACAATATTACCTGCAATTTCAACCACAACTGACTGGTGATCTTCCTGGTGGTCCTCTAATGGTGCATAGATCCTAGGGATGACCATTGCTACTTGACCCACTGTTTCCGCCTCTTGAATTTTGTAAGCTGACCTTGCACTCTCATTCTCAAGTGGACAATTCCTACACATGTGGGGTCCTCCACATTTCCAACATTGGAGTGGTCCTCTATTCTATTGTGGTTCTCTGGGCTTTTCTCCCACCACTTTGGCTGGATGCTTCCTAACTTGGGATGGATTCTTCTACTAATTCTTGAAATTGGAAGGTTTGAAACATTTCTTCCTTCAATCAGAATTCTCATTCCTTTTGTCCTTCCATGTCTTATGGTAATCCGGTTTTCCTTTTCTTTGCTCGTACCAATCCTTAGCTTTCCTTATTGCTTCTTCAAGAGTTCTAGGTTCATAAAACATAATTATGTCTTTGTAAGACTAAGGAAATCAACTTAGGAAATGCTATATCTTCACTTTTTCATCTTTGATGTACATGACATACCTCAATAGTTCCAAGAAATTATTTGCATACCCTTCCATGGTCTATTGTCCCAATCTCAGCACATGGAACTCTTTAATCTTGTCATCATAGTACCTATCAGAGGGGTACTTCTGGAACTGCTTCCATACAATCTTCCTTTCATTGATCTTCTTCACTTTCCTAAGGTGCTCCCACCATATGGATGCTCTTCCAATCAAATTGAAGATGGCTACTCTAGCCTTTATATTTCTTGAATAGTCTTGGACTTGGAAATATTTACTCATCCCAAGAAGCCAAGCTTCAACTTCTTATCCATTCTTTACCTCACCATTAAAGGCAGGAGGCATTGCCTTCTTAAATTCATCACATGAATGGTTCCAGTAACGCCTCTTCCTCTCATTCCCATGAGATGAAGAGCTTGAATCCCCAGTGGATCCTTCAGATTCATATGACTCACTAGGAGATCTCTTTCTTGTTTTGGTACTGCTCTTACTACCTCCCGGTCTTATTTTTCGGTCCCAAAATTTCATCCACATCTAGACGTCGGTCAGACTTTGCAGCATGGCTGCATTCAATTGATTCTTCTCCTCCTGATCCTTAACCAATCTTTCATTATCTTCCCTGTAACTTTGCATCTCCACCCTTAGGCTTCTCATGGTGGCTGCAAAATTTGGCAGAGTCTCTTGAAATCTCCTCCCATTAGACTCTGTCTCAACATTTCAAACTCATAAATTTTCCCCCATAACATCTTCCTCATACTCATTGGGGTTTTAAGCATCATTCATGTTGAAGGTTCTCATGGCTGAACCACAATTCACTTTACTGAACCGCACTATCTGGAATACTGCCTTTGAAGGTGACTATGATTTTGCAAAATGTGTTAATAAAAAAATTGTTACTGCATACATTCACATGAATCATACATTACTTACCTGCATTGGAAACATCATACATTGAAAACTTTTTCAATTCATAGAATTTTCTTTTCACAAAGAATGACTGTCTCAGGGGGACGACAGGAGTCAAGGGGGCTTTCCCCCTTGACCTTTACCCACTATAGTGGAAAAATTTTCAACATTTACCCACCGTGGAGGCTCATTCCTCTTTTTCCACTCGCCGCTGTAGTGGGTTTAACTTCGTTTTCCTTCCGCCACTGTAGCGGCTCAATTTTTGGTTTCCAACCGTCATTGTGGCTCGATCCTTTGTTTCCATCCGTCACCGTAGTGGCTCAAAATCTGATTTTTGTCTGCCATAGCGGCATGATCATCAACTTTCTACCACTGTCGTCGTTGTGACTCGAATTTTATTTTCCAACCACTTCGTCGACTTGGTCTTTGTCTTTCGGCCGCTGACTACACACTTAGAAAAAATTACAAAATTCTTCTTCTTCTTTGGCTTCCCTCTCGTCGATCATTCCAACTATCCTAGCCGCTATGGTGCCTCAATTCTCAGCTTCTGCTCACCACGTAGCGACTCTAATTTAATCTTTCATCCACCATCATAGCGGTTTTCCTTTTCCGCTTCTCAGGACGTATCGTCTCCCTTCCGACAACATAGCTGTCGCCATAGCGGCTCGCTTCTGGCCAACAAAACTATCGTTGCAGCTCAACCATCGAATCCCATCCGTTACGTTAGCAAGAAAGGAAACAAAGAGCCATTGTTGCAGCTCTCTTCCAGTGGAGGCGTTCGACATATTAGATGACTTAGCCAAAGTCGTCTACTTTCTCCATACTTGAGAAAATTTTGAAATTTTCTCTGCCGGCCTGAGTTCAATCAAAGGTTACCCCTCCTCTGTTAGTTGATTTTCCTGGCCCATAAAGGCCCGTTGCTGCAACATGAGAGCTCTGATACCAATCTGTCACGTCCCCACCCTTCTACCGGTGAGAGAACGCGACTATAATGCTAACATTCCTGGAAATCTATCCCCATGAACATAAATTAAAATGCATTGAACTTAAGCATACACAGATGCATAAATGATTATCAAACAATGGAAGCAATGTCAATTATTCACATCATTTAACATGTTCATATGGATTTATAAAACAAACACAGTTGTATTGATTTAAACACAAGAATATTTATCTTATGAAGAAGCTCATCCTGCAACCAGCTATGTCACTACAACGTTCTACCCAACCATAGGCTAATGTGCTCCTTAATATCTGAGCAACACTGCCACCCCTGAGATGGGCATGATTCCCACAAAGAATAAGGGAACACTATCAGGGTCACACATAGCCAAGGATACCACAAAATTAATCCAAGCCAACACAGTTGGGTTTATCAGGATGCAAATGAGAGGGATAGGCTGACTACTAAGCTAGTGAGCTCCTCAACAGAGCCATGGACACCTGCACCAAATCTATCATGGCTTCTAAACATCTACCCCAACCAACACAAGGAAGCATCCCCTTCTCTGCTACACAGTCCCTCGGTCTATGCCTTCCCTTCCAGTACTATTCAGGGTGTCCAAAGAAGAAAACCATCCCCCTAGATCTGTCTGTGAGGTTCCTTCACACACTAGGTTTATCAAGCTGGTAAAGCCCCATTTCCACTCCCAATTCAACATAGACCAAAGCACAAATGGATACACAACAACATACACAATTTCTGGGTTGGGGAAAACACTTTGGCAACAAAATGAATTTCCAAGGTGAGTGAAAACAACCCCCTAACAACAATTCGTACCCTTGGGATGTTTTGGCCCTAACATGGCCAAAACAAAATTCAATACACAATAATTGTACATCGCTGGGCATGGATAAAAACGTCCTTGAAGCTAAAATCAGAAATGGTAAGTGGGTAAAATAGCCCAGGATCCCAAATCAATTTTCAACTTGGAAAACGGTGGAGAAATGCAACAAAAACGTTCGGGAAAAAACTCAAGCATAGATCATCACAAAAACAAAATTCTCAACCTGAGAAGAATGAAGAAACGACTGCCCACGTGAGGTAAAACACATACAACAACCAAACAATGAAATTCACACACATAAAACTTCTAGCCGTTTGAGAAAGCCCCAACATGGATAACTGATGATGAGGAAAACGTCTAGGAGCCCCAAAATCGTGAATGAGAACACACAACAGAATACAATCATGAAGGTAAATTAGCTCTCACGCTTCACTACGTGAGGAAAACGGAGAACGTGGATGTATGGCCAAATGGGCATGCATTTTGGGTGTTAACTTTCCCCCAAAAGTCAAAAACTTTTTTCCCCAAAAATGGGTTTTCCCTAAATTCGAATTTCCTTTCCCATACTCCCATCCCCATGCAATAACTACTTCAACCAATTTCTGAAAGAATTGAATGATTGGGTGAATAAGACAAGAAAGGTAGTTGATAGTTTGGTGGGTTCTCCCTTTGACATTTCACTTTTCCCCATTGGCCCCAAAGGTTAAATACTCCCCCTCGTATCCTTAGGAAATCATGCCCCCATCTCTTTTAATGTTGCATTGGCATAGCTGGTTGTCGGTATTTTAATTAAAATGCATATTTACATGATGCTTTAAAATTCTAATGTGTCGGCTAGCACAAAATACCATCGGCAACAATTTTAATCGCCGAAACATTAAACGCTAAATCAGTGGTGGGGCTTTTGCGTTTAGATCCACACCACAATTACTTACAATATATACATCATATAAATTTAATGCAAACGGGATCAAAACTGGGGCGTTACAATTTTGAAGTGCAAAGACCATTCCTTGTGCTTCTCTTTTTGTCGTGGAGTAATTACATTTGACTTTCTTTAATTTTCTACTACTGTATACAATTGGATAATCCATTCCATCATCTCCTGATTGCGTCAGTATTGCACCGATTGCTATGCCAGATTAGTTGATATGTACATGAAATTTTACTGACCAGTTTGGGAATCTAAGAATAGGTGCTTCGACTAGTTTTTTCTTAAAAGTGTCAAATGATGCATCACATTGTTGTTGTGGATAATTATGTCTTAAATGTAACTTGTGTGAATAATTGTTTGTATTCCTATCCATGCAATCTCAGCCTAACTAAAATGCTATTTTTTGTCCTAAAGTTGGGATTTTTAGTTGGTCTAATTAGTTGTTAGTTTTAGTCTTGAAATTTGTATCATGAACCACATATTTCTTAAGAAATTTATTGTATACACATATAGTATGCAATACAAAATATTACTTAAAAAAATATTATTAATTAAAAAATAATCAATGAAAAAGTATTAACATTAAATAATCAACAAGAATGATACAAATCTTCCAAACTTATTTGATGCAGACTTTTAAATTCTTTCAACAAACAGGACTCATGAATTTCTAAGATGAACTAGTTAAAGACTAATATAACTATAAACGTGAAATGAAAAATGTAAAAGCAAGAAATTGATCAATACCAAAAATGGACGAAAGATGTTTGCTTATTATATCTTTTCCAAAATAATCTTTAACCCAAAAAAAAAAGGATTTGAAAGGTAAATAACTCATTAAAATGAAAACTAATCCACACAAAAAAAATGTTAAGTTTCAATGTAAAAAACAAAAAATTTAATCAAAGATTACTACCCTTTAACTAAATTATGAAAACTAATACAACTAAAATAGAATTATGTAAAATTTTATCGATAAGAGAAGAATCAAGTATTAATGGTTTAAAACATTTTTAATACCAACAAAAAGGAGAAGAATCAACAATACGTTAGAGGTTTGCGAAGAAACAGATTGGATGGTGGAACTAAAACATTTAAAACATTTATGTAACAAAAAATCATGATGAAATAAAACATTATGTAACAAAAATTGAGGGAATATACGATGGAGCGCTTACTTTGAGATAAAACATGGTCGTGCACTTCAGGACAAAGAGGATGCATGTGAAAAGTAAAATAAAATCTTTAAAATACCTTGTAGTTGAGATGGAATGGAAGGGTTTCCCACCCAAGTCACCTAAATCATAAGCCTTTTAGCAAGGAGAAAATAGAAAAACAACAAGGAAAAGTAAACCACAATAACAATAAAGGAAATTCTAATTAGGTACACAAACAACGAATTATGGAATACCTTATCCTCAGTATTACCACCCTATGGTGATTTGATGTTTTAGAATTGACACGTATAAAAAATTATTTACTTAATACTTGTGTCATCCCAATACCATAAGATGCAAGAAGCAAAGAACATTCTACTCTACTATATCTTATGTGAAGAAAATAAATTTCAGCCAAACCATTCCCAACATAAAACATAATAACAAGTATAAGGATTTTGTTGTTTTAAAAGGGGAAAAAAGAAATAGAATAGTAGAACCTAGGTGATATTTGATATAAGAAGGTTAATTCCATAGTTTTTTGGGGTGTGTTTTTTTTGGTTCACTATAAGGTGTAGATGGTATAAAGGGAACTCATGTATGGTAGAAAGAAAAGATATACTGAATGTTTTTTAATCTAAAATTAATTTGGTGCAATAAGTTTTATTTTCATAAGTGTTGGATGGTTTTGAGCTATTTATTTAAAAGAAAATATGTTGAAATTTGTTAGAAAAAGATTCAATGTGAACAACCCTAATGTATTACTAAACTCGAATTAACAAAAATATTGGAAAATATACTAAAAGTTATTTTCACAAATAAGAGATGATTCAGCTCTAGATGAGGCCATTGTACCAGTTTGGAAGGTGTACAACATTAATGACCTCTCTAAAATAATGATTTTTTGTTTTTGTTTTTTTTACTAATGTAGTTTTCAAGAGTTTTGGTGCATATTGAGAATAAAATTTTGAGAAAATAGTATGTGATGAATTAATTGATTAAACTTGGGTGATTTAAATGGGCACTAAATCTACTAAATTGATTTAGTAAAGTGATAATTCTTATGGAGAAGAAAAATTAAAGATGTAATGTTATGTACATTATTAAACACATTTATTCTTTTTTTTGTATATCCATTTTATTATTAATCTTGAAAAATATATAATTTTAACAAATAATTAAGGTTATCTATCATTTTTATAAAAGCTATAAGCTTACCATTAATACCTATACAATAAAAATTATTATAATTAAATATAAAAAATATATATATTAAAGTTTATATAATTTTATACAAATTACAAGATATCATCTTAAAAATACTTTTATAAAAGATACTATCTTAAAATTGCTTAGCATCAATTTCAATAACCATTTAAACTTCAAATAAAACTTAAACAAAACTGTAGTAGGTAATTGAAAACTTTTTATAGTGTATAATATATATAAAAATATTGAAATAAAATTACATAAATAAATAAAAATTCAACATTTTTTTAGTAGGCATGGATCATATTTGAAGAAACTTGGTAATGTTGGAAAAACCCAAAAGCATGATATTATATATAATTTTCAAAATGAATTATATTCGGTTAAATTCATTAAAATTAGTTTTATGTGTTATTAAGATAAAAATATCGTTAAATATATAAATATATAGAATGTAAGCATAAATTGTTTAAATTGAGATAAGATAAAGTTATAGATTATTTTTAATATGAGAAGAAGTTACAAAAACCTTAAAATAAGCTAAATACATAAAATGTAAGTATAAATTATTTAATACATAGAATGTAAGTATAAATTCTTTAACTTGAGAAACTATAAATTCATAGATTATTTTTAATATGTGAAGAAACTATGAAAGCCCTAAAATAGGTTATACTAGTTTTGGAAAGTCTTGGCTTTTTTATTAAGACACAATTAAATTAATAATATAAACAATATTAATTATAGTAGTTTATGAAATTTGAATATAAATATAAACAATATTAATTATAGTAGTTTATGAAATTTGAATATAAAATTTAATGTGACAAACTTTTCCACAACTAAGATGCTTAGCAATAAAGAAAAATGTATTTTTTCTAATCTAAAAGTTGTGATTTTTATGATTTTCTTTCTTCCAAAAATTAGAGAGAGGATATTAATAAATAATTACCCATAAAAATGTCATAAACAGAAATCTAGAATAAATATGATATTATAAAATATATAACAAATAATCTAGAATAAAGAATGCTGATATAAAACATATAACCAATTGTGTATAACTTTTGGATTTTTCAATTGATACTACATTAGTGGGAATGAAGATAGCAAATAAAATTAAGCCTTACGACTTATAAAAGGATCATATTCTTTTGGTGAATAATGAATTATTTCCTAATAAAAGTTGTGATTTATATGATTCTCTTTCTTCCAAGAATTAGACAGAGAATGTTAATGAATAATTACACATAAAAATATCATAAACACAAATCTAGAATAAATATGATAATATAAAATATATAACAAATAATCTAGAATAAAGAATGCTAATATAAAACATATAACCACTTGTGTATAACTTTTGGATTTTTCATCTTCACAAGTAGTGGTGAGCATTGATACTACATTAGGAGGAATGAAGATAGCAAATAAAATTGAGCCTTACGACTTATAAAAGGATCATATTCTTTTGGTGAATAATGAATTATTTCCTAATAAAAGTTGTGATTTATATGATTCTCTTTCTTCCAAGAATTAGAGAGAGGATATTAATGAATAATTACCCATAAAAATGGCATAAACACAAATCTAGAATAAATATGATAATATAAAATATATAACAAATAATCTAGAATAAATAATGCTAATATAAAACATATAACCAATTGTGTATAACTTTTGGATTTTCATCTTCGCAAGTCATGGTGAGCACTAATACTACATTAGCGGGAATGAAGATAGCAAATAAAATTGAGCCTTACAACTTATAAAATGATCATATTCTTTTGGTGAATAATGAATTATTTCCTAATAAAAGTTGTGATTTATATGATTCTCTTTCTTCCAAGAATTAGAGAGAGGACATTAATGAATAATTACCCATAAAAATGTCATAAACACAAATCTAGAATAAATATGATAATATAAAATATATAACAAATAATCTAGAATAAATAATGCTAATATAAAACATATAACCAATTGTGTATAACTTTTGGATTTTTCATCTTCGCAAGTCGTGGTGAGCATTGATACTACATTAGTGGGAATGAAGATAGCAAATAAAAGTGAGCCTTATGACTTATAAAAGGATCATATTCTCTTGGTGAATAATGAATTATTTCCTAATAAAATTTTTGATTTATATGATTCTCTTTATTCGAAGAATTGGATAGAGGATATTAATGAATAATTACCCATAAAAATGTCGTAAACAAAAATCTAGAATAAATATGATAATATAAAATATATAACAAATTTTCTAGGATAAAGAAGGATAATATAAAACATATAACCAATTGTGTATAACTTTTGGATTTTTCATCTTTGCAAGTCATGGTCAGCATTGATACTACATTAGGGGAATGAGCATATCAAATAAAATTGAGCCTTACGACTTATAAAAGGATCATATTCTTTTGGTGAATAATGAATTATTTCCTAATAAAAGTTGTGATTTATATGATTCTCTTTCTTCCAAGAATTAGATACAGGATATTAATGAATAATTACCCATACAAATGTCATAAACACAATTCTAGAATAAATATGATAATATAAAATATATACCAAATAATCTAGAATAAAGAATGCTAATATAAAACATATAACCGATTGTGTATAACTTTTGAATTTTTCATCTTCCCAAGTCATGGTGAGCATTGATACTACATTAGGGGGAATGAAGATAGCAAATAAAATTGAGCCTTACGACTTATAAAACGATCATATTCTTTTGGTGAATAATGAATTATTTCCTAATAAAAGTTGTGATTTATATGATTCTCTTTCTTCCAAGAATTAGAGAGAGGATTTTAAGGAATAATTACCCATAAAAATGTTATAAACACAAATCTAAAATAAATATGATAATATAAAATATATAACAAATAATCTAGAATAAAGAATGCTAATATAAAACATATAACCAATTGTGTATAACTTTTGGATTTTTCATCTTCACAAGTAGTGGTGAGCATTGATACTACATTAGGGGAATGAAGATAGCAAATAAAATTGAGCCTTACGATTTATAAAAGGATCATATTCTTTTGGTGAATAATGAATTATTTCTTAATAAAAGTTGTGATTTATATGATTCTCTTTCTTTCAAGAATTAGAGAGAAGATATTAATGAATAATTACCCATAAAAATGTCTTAAACACAACTTTAGAATAAATATGATAATATAAAATATATAACAAATAATCTATAATAAAGAATACTAATATAAAACATATAACCAATTGTGTATAACTTTTAAAATTTTCATCTTGGCAAGTCGTGGTGAGCATTAATACTACATTAGGGGGAATGAAGATAGCAAATAAAATTGAGCCTTACGAATTATAAAAGAATCATACTCCTTTGTTGAATAATGAATTATTTCCTAATGACCGAGTTGCAAATCCATCGCCAATAGAATGGATAAAGTAAGAAAAATATAGAAATAAAAAATTTATAATTTGTTTGGATCGTGAGTCACTGTAAAACATTTATTTTGTGTCACTAAAGATCCGTTTCAGTGCTTACATTTGAATGATATCTATGCAATGTATTGTATTTTTTTATTGAAAAAAAAACAAACTAAAATATTAATATTTTTTTCATGATAATTTTACTTTAATCAAAAATAAAATTTTCAACACTAAAAATTTAGAAAATAAAATCAATATTTCTAAATTAAAACCAATGCTCGCTAGACTAATTTAAAACCACATTAGGTTAAGCAAATTGGTGATCGAAAAAAGATTAAAGATGAAAACCATTTGATTTTAATGTACATATATATAACTTTACCTAGTTTGACATCTTATTACTTTTTATTATAATTTTTTTATAAGAATCTTATTACTTTTACTTCAATCAAATGCAATTATTAAAAACATATTTTAAACAATATTTAATTAATTTCTTATAGATTTCAAGATTAAAATCAATAATAGTAAGCATCTAAATCATTAGTACAACTAATATATACTAAAATAAAATAAAACAAAAGTACAACTAATATGTACTAAAATAAAATAAAACAAAATTTATTATTTATAAATTAAATAGTTTTCATCACTTTATATTTTATATAAAAAACTTAAATGAGTAAAACATGGATCCTTATAGTAATAAATCTACCTATAATAAACACTTTTGTTAGGGTGTGACCATAAATCACTCATCATAATGTAGTCATATAATCATTTCAGAAGCCATGATGCTGGTAGGAATACAATATCCAGCATATTCTATACACATGCTTTCATAACTAAACATTTTGTTAAGATGTCACAATAAATTGCTTATCATAATGTAGTCATAGTCATTTCAGAAGCAATAATACTTGTAAGGGTACAATATCCAACATATTCTATACACATAACTAAACACTTTTGTTAAGGTTTCACCATAAATTACTCATCATGATGGAGTCGTAATCATTTCAGAAGCTATGATACTTGTAAGAGCACAATATCCAACATATTGTATACACATGCTTTCATTACTATTTCTAAACACACTTGACAACTATACATTATTATTAAATGTTTATTACTCACAACTTATATGGCGATTCTTATTCATTACCATTTGACAACTATACATTATCATGAAATGTTTATTACTCAATCGAAATAGCCATTCTTAATTAAAATATGACTGTATTAAATTAATTTTTATGTATATAACATTATATTTGTTCTTTTACTGAAATAAGTTATTAAATAATTTATATTATATTTTAATGTTACTTAATCAATATAGATCCAAATTTTAAGCTCTATTTATCAAGCGTAGATTAAAATTTTGTAGATGCAAACCTCTCTGTAAGTATTACACTCAACTATCAGTTTCACACAAAAAGACACATCGTTTTATTTAAGATTGACATATTATATTTTTACTATTAATATTTCATACTATTTACCTCTCTGTAAGTATTACACTCAACTATCAGCTTCACACAAAAAGGCACATCTCTTTATTTAAGATCGGCATATAATATTTTTACTATTAATATTTCATACTATTAATGGCTGACATATAATATTTTTTATTTTGTTGGGAAAGAACATTACAACATTTCCCTCATACATGATTTTAAAACCATGTGGAAGACCATCCTAAAAACATGGGTTGTTTAGGAGGCCTTGCACATGGTCTTAAAACCATTTGCAACGGCCTCCTAAACCATGTACAATAAAACCATGGGTTGTTTAAGAGGCTTGCAGATGATTATTTTTTATTGTTTTGTTAGGTAAGAACATTACAACATCACCTCCATATTAGGTTGTATTTGGCCAACATTTATTTTGGAGGATAATTAAATTTTTTTTTTATGGCCAACATTTACAAGAGGAACCCGTACTGGGTTTTAGAGTTGTATGGTTCATAGGGATCAAATGGTTGAGACATAGTTATGGATATTTTATATTTTTTTTCATTTTATCTCACATTCTTCTAGACTATGAAGTGTTGGTTATCCATTCATCATATATGAGTTATTTATGTATTGCTACAAGTTATCCATCCATTTATGAGCTAGCTACCAGTTATTTTTTATATTCCTTTTTTTTTATCTGTTTATTTATAATTTTGAAGAATGCCATAAAATCAAAATCAATCTCCAGAATACATGTGTCTCATCGTGGTAGATGAAAAAACAAAAGGTATAATTCATCCCAAATTTCAAATAAAAACATCATTCACTTAGCAATTTATATTATATTCAATTTTACTAAATATTTAATGTTATTTCTATGGTTGACCCAACAAACATAGACATAATATAACCCTATAATTATAGATAGATAAAAGTATATTTGATAAGGAAAGAAAGATAGCTAGCTAGCTATCTAGCTAAAATCTCAAGTGGAAAAAATATCAAAGAAGGAAAAACAGACTTCATAGCCAATTTTAAAGATAAACTGATGTTCAATAATATTAATAATCAACACTGATACAATCAGAAACGATGATAACATCGGGGAGTTTTAAATCCATTGAGGCATCATGAACAATTACAAGTGTTGCATCTTCAGATATTAGCTGACAGTGCCTGCAACACACAGACTTGCATTTTCAAGGAGAGAATGTAATCTCCAGTCTCCTTTAAGAGCAGGTCCACTTCCTGCACATTCCTCCCACCTGGAATCAACCTCTGCAGCTTCTTCAATCTCCTATGTATATTCATTGAGTATACGCCAATGAATACCCCCGGCTTATTCGGAATATTTCCCCTCCTCCTTAATGCAGTTAATCTCATTCGTTTCAATTCAATGGCCGTTCTAACATTTGTCTTATGGGCATGGACTCTTCTTCTTCTAAGTATAATATTCTTCTTCTCAGAGCCCATCTTTTTCTGTGAACACAGCGTTAGCTATATAAGCTCCACTAATGGCACCCACTAAGCTCCTATGAATATCAATGCTACACAGATCCCAATGTCTTATACAACAACAACTCTGTTGAACCAAATCAAGATCAAGACTCTATAATATATCAAATAAACTGAAAAGAGTGTGTCAATGCGATTGAATACACTCACATTTGAATATAAATTTGACCTATGATCGTCAATGGTATCAGAGCTATCACTCTCTTAACTGAAATAGGTATCTCACGGAGATTGAAGATATTCACATCTGAAAACCGAGATAGCCTAGGCGCGAATATATAGAACAGTCAGATTATCTGCTCGTGATGCTCTGTGTGTATCATTCATTCATATCGACTTGAGGAGTATATTCAGAGATGGGGTAAAGAATCATTGTAATACGATGGAGATGGCGAAAGGTTGGACGGATATACAAGTTGTGCACTCGCTTTAAAAGAAGGCTGACAGGGTTCTGGAATTCATGTGCGAGAACATGTGAGCGATGACTAAATCTAACCATCGCCGCTCGTTTCGCTTGTGCTTCTGCACTCCATAGGTCGGTCACTGATGAAAGGACGGGTCTGGAAGAAACTTGAAAATTCTGCATTTATTAAAGTTTGGTGCCAGTAACAGACCTCGTGGCTCTGGCTGGAATGGCTTGTGGTCCTTCTCTCTGTGCTTTCTATCAAAAATAATTGCAAGGCATTATAGAGATGTTACAGCCTGGTACTTTTGTTTGTGCTTGTGATGCAATCCAAACTATTGCAAGCCACTATAAAAAGCATATATTATTAATGAGATTTTGAACGATGTTCATGCTATGAGCCCTTCAATCTCTGGATATCCATGAAAAAGGACGTAAAAGCCAGTTGGCCATGCTCAAAGGGAAATTTTGTACCTCTTTTTCAAGAGTTCAGGTGGTTTTTTTGGTTCTGGGATTTCTTGAGTTAGGTTAAGTATGGTCCTGGTATTATAAAATGGTTTTGGTTATATATATTTTTTTCTTTTTAAATATATAATTTTATAAGTTTAAATTAGGTTATATATTATTATTAAAAGATATTTTAAATGAATCTAATAGTTAAGAATATAAATTCTATATATAGATAATAGCATTAACAACAAATATAAGGTTATGAATAATAACAATTTTCATATATGTATGTTAATAAATGTAAATGACCATACTCATCTTCTTAAGATATACTTAGAATATCTTAGTAAGTTATGCTCACTGCATGAGTTCTCCACATAATGATAATTAACATTGAACCCACTTTTTTCCATTTTTTTTTAATATACTCTTCATATTCTAGTATGTACTTTTTTTACCATGCAGTGTACTAAGACAACAATTGTTGATTTGGACGAACAATTTTTTGGTATGACCACGTGACATGTACAATCCATATAGTCTACTTAGGTTTGTCAAAATAGTGAGATTAAATTTTGATTAGGTGTAGATATTGTTATTTTGGACAACTGGTTTTTCAAAAAAAAATAATGTTAATTTTATAAGTGTTAATTTTCTAAGTTTATAAAATTATTAAAGTAATAAGAAGACATACTATGTGAGTGAGATTGCTTAAATGATCAAGGATTTATTTATTTATTTCTAGATTGTAAACCTCCTCCGTTTATGTGAATGGATAGTAAATTAAATATAGTAAACAAGACATGTTTTAGTGGATTATATATTTTGAATTTATATCATTTAATATCCATATACATATATGTATTTGAATTAGGGGTCACTGCAAGAAGATGAGGGACCTTTTAGATGCAATCTTAGTTTTCAAAAACAAGATCACGTTACCAAAAAATATATCAAGGTTCTGCTACATAGCACTTGCTATGGTTCAACTCGAGCCTGACATGTCATGGGACATGTAGGATAGGAAACCATATCGCGTACGCGTTATATAACTACAAAACGTGCAAATGATATGTAGTTATAAAACGCGTACGCGATTTGTAAAAAAAAAAAATTTAAATACACAGGTCTAAAACCCGCGGCCCATTTTAACAATCAAGAACGCGAAAACGAAGGCCAATTGGAGCGTTTTGGAGCAAGTTAACTGCTTGGGATTGTTGGAGGAGCTGATTTAGGTTGAGGGGAGGAGATTTCACTCGTAAATTGTCATCCAAAAAGGTAATTCAATCACTCAAAGCATTCTTTTTTTGTCAATTTTTAACCTATAATTGTGTTTTTTAATAGAATAATCAATCCAACAACTCCCAAGCTAATGTTTAATGGATTCAAACTAAAATAGGCTATAAGAATAAAAAACATCATGTCTAATAGATATTCAATGTTCCAAAAGGCTAGAAATATATAAAACAAACACAAGTATAATCCCAACTTGCATAGAATTTGACATGGACAATGCAAAGTTTGAATTAGGATACTAGTGAGAGTGCTCACCTGTAACATGCATAGTCAAACCTTCAAATGCAATGATTGTGCTAGAACTAACACAAAGTGCAATAAAATTTAGCAATTATTTTCACAGCTAGGTGAATGCCAACATTTTAAGATACATAGTGAATGAGGGATCCAAATGTAACAACCAATATAAATATCAAAATGGAAGAAAGAGGAAATTGTGATCAAAATATGCAAGTTGGACCCTCATCTTGATCAGAATTCCATATTTAACAATCCTTTGACACAATTAAAAACACATATGACTATATAAAGGGATTGTAATTTCTAGAAGAATATTTATACTCAACAATATCGTGTGAATCCATCGACCTATTCATTATGAATGTCCCGGACATACATAGAGTCATATACAACAATTGGAGTAAATTTATAAGCTATAAAATCTCACAACAACATTTAATTCAAGAGATCTAATTGATCCTAAGAGTTGAATGAACGACAATTTATAAAGTCATAATCACCATGAAATGTTGAGGAAAGGTGACCACTCCATACATCATATGCCTGAAATGTGGATTGGTTTTTTATATAATGTCAGCTTTCTGACATTTGACTACCCATATCCCTAGATCTCCCAAGGGATTATCCTATAAACATAATAAAGAAAATCAGAAACATGTGAGACCCTAGGTCTCCCTGAGATCCCTTGATCTAGCAAAGACATAAATGACTTTACTCAAACAGTCTATGCCCCTACATCACTAGGTTTATCAACCATTTTTTAAAATAGCAAAAACAATGGGTAATATATTTCTACATGCCAAGTCTCTAAGCTCATCTACAACCAATTGTAGTCCAGTCCACAAATTCTCCATTTTCCATGTAACTTTTGGTTGGTTTCCATGGTTATACAACAATGGAAATGGTGAACACCCATGAACTACCTACAATGCGTCGTGAGAGTGTTCCCAACCATGATCGAGTCAATTATATTTAGAGGATATGGTGGCAGCCCTGTATCACCCCTTTTCTTGCCTCACATGTCCTAATAGTCCCTTGCCCCTTTCTTTTACATATACAAGGGACGTAAAGGCCAAAACATGTCAAAATAGCACTCCTAAATTCAAAGAAGTTTAAACCCAAGTGTGCATGGAAAAGTCACCAATGAGGGTGAAGAAGTGCCTTAACTTCTAGAAAGAAGTTGAACGAAACTCACTATTTAATTGTTAAATGTTTAATTTTAAGTTTTAAATGTATGTAAGTGAATGCCATTAAATTGCTTGTAACTTGAGTTTTCCTTAATTTACATTTTCAATTTTGAAGAGATGTCATTATATACCATGTATACATTTCTAATTATTTCCTTATTGATTTTTTATTGCAGTTGCGGCTATGGACACCAATGATGAAATATTGATTGAGCTTTCCTAGTTGATAGGTCTCAGTATTGCTTTTAGTGGTGGTGATAGGATTCGACATCCACTTTCATCCACTTTGGATGCAATTGTTGAGACTATTACATTGTCAAACAACATACTATATGATATTACTTCATATAGAAAAAAAAAAGACATGAGTACGTTGATGGAATTAGCTACAGTGCAATAAAAAAGTTGAAAATTACCAAAGAGCATATATTTTCATTGTTTAGGGACCCTTGCACGGGGGAAATCCCAAATGAAAATAGGCCACATATCTCTATCGAGTGGTGCACATATCAACCATTTGTTGATAACTGGATGGACAGATGGTAAATGGTTTTTGATATGCCACCACACAACAACAGGGAAATCCCCTTGTACTTTCTTCGGAAGATGTATGCAGAGTTCGTGTTGGGTAAACACGTAAGTAAACTATTTTGATATATTGGCATTTCAGGGGATCGATGGGGGGATGCCCCAAAACCGACCCAATGCCAGGCTTTGAGACATTGATCGCCCTATCCCTGCACCTCGTAGGCAGTTTCCTGGGCCAAATGTCCCACCTATACATCATGTTATTCCACAGACAAGTGATGCATTTTTGAGTTTGGCACGGGCCGTTGTTCACCATAGCACTATGGTTCAACATATGGGTGAGGAAGGGACATCTATCCCTGGTGTGGTACATACACCAGGTCATCATGGTGCAGGACCATCTTCTAGTGCAGTACCACCCACTAGTGCAGTACCCCCATCTACTGCAGGACCATCTACTAGTGCAGCACCATTAGCACATTCCCAGCCTACTTTTGAGCCTCATGAGTGCACATCGTGTGGTCGTCCATGCTATGGTCTTTCATCAGATGTTGTCTTCAGTGGGTTTTTGAGTGATGTATGTATATGGTTAATTGTAATAAATTCTTCATTTATTTTCCTCTTTATACACATATGTATAGTTTGAGCTAATATATTAATTTTGTGAACTTGCAATTGATTCTTTATGCCGGTAGCGACGCCCCATAGTATCATGTTCCACACTCTACAAAGGGGCATGACTTTCCATCCACTGATCCCTTGGTTGGTGGAGAGATTCCTATAGCACCCATTGCCATATCTCACACCGAGGTAAACATTTTAAAATTTCAGTTTTTTAATACTTGTTAATATGTTAATTTCCACACATTGTACATGTTATTTCACTAATGTTATCTATGGTCTAATATTTACAATTATTAAAATTGCAGATGCCGGATCCTTCACCGGGGAAAGTGATGGAGGTAGGATCCATGGTCGTATCGACTGAGGAAATATCTGGGCAGATGCCAAATCCTACACGAGGGAAAGCAGTGATGGAGGTAAACATTTTAAACATTTAAAAAATGTCATTTTTTAAATACATGTATGTTCGTTGAATCATGCATGTCTAGATACATGAACTCTTGTTGACTATAGGCACCAACCGAAACACCTGGACCATTTCCTGGAGTTGTATCTCCTCATAAGCCATATGTGAACAAGGGTCAAGTGTATATGAAACGGCCTACTCCTAGAAAGAGTGAAGTTGTCCACAACCATGGAGATACTGATACCATGGTAATTTGTATATCCTTCGATGATATTTCTTGGTTAACTTGAAATCCAGTGCATAAAATGTTTTGTTAATGTTTGATTTGCATGTTTACTGCATGAGGAGCTAGAGTTTACTATTGAAAACCTTGCAGGGATGGTTGATGCAGCAGTCAGTGTTGCATCTACAATGGAAACAAGTCACATAGAGGTACAACTATTTTAACATGACCGTTACATAGTTTATTATTGTTGGCGTATGTTTATTCATGCATGTCTAACTATTTCAACATTTGGTGATTGTAGCCACCAAGAAAAAGAGTTATTGATGCAACAGTCAATGTGGTATCTGCAATAACAACAAGCCACACAGAGGTACAACTATTTGAACATGATATAGACATAGTGTGTTATTGTTGTCTATTGTTTATTCATGCACATTTCTAACTATTTCAAGATTTGGTGATTGTAGCCACCACCACCACCACCAGTTCCTGCCCCCTTTGGTTCGACCATGGATGCGACCATCCTTCATGTTCAACCAACAGCTCCATCTGCTACACAAGAAACACAGTCCCCTTTGTCACAGTCTCTCACTGAGGTGAGATGTCCATTAATGAACAATTGTTTCATGCAATGTCCGTTAACATTTTCATAATTTTTGAGTTAATTTAGATATGGTATTTTATTGAGCTAATGTATTAGTACATAGTTAGTTGAATTTAACAATTGATATTTAATTTGCAAGATCCAGAGATGCACATTGGTCCTATAGTTTTGCCTACAGGATCACCCTCAAGAAAGAACAAGAGGAAGCTTGAGTTTTGATGTGTCTTATGGGATATGTACATATCGATACATTTACATGTGGCTTGGACAGTTTTGGATACATGTACTTTTGGAGAAATGTACATGTGGATTGGATAGTTTTGGATACATGTACATGTGGCTTGGATAGTCTTGGATAGTTGTGGAGACACATGTACTTCTGGTTACTTTTGGATATATATGTACTTTTCGATACTT
>LPNX010724123.1:74398-76898 GCA_001517045.1 Pseudotsuga menziesii
GCAATGCAGGTACTCGTTGGATGCAGAATCAAATTCTGCATCCAACGAGCTCTCCTAATCGAAATTTGAGCAAAAACATAGGGAGATATGTCGAAAATACGAACACAAAAAGTAGTTTTTTTCTTTCTTCCTCCAAAATTAATCAATATTATTTTATTATTTTAACTATTATTTTATTATTTTAACTAATATTTTATTATTTTCCTTAGGAGGCCCATTTTAGACCCCAAAATTCCTCTAATGGTTCATGATGTTGATGGTGAGGATGATGATGAGGATGATGATGATGTTCATGATGTTGATGGTGAGGATGATGATGAGGATGATGATGATGATGATGATGTTCATCATGTTGATGGTGATGATGATGAGGATGATGATGATGATGAGGATGATGATGATGAATGATAATGATGTTCATGATGTTGATGGTGAGGATGATGATGAGGATGACGATGATTATGTTCATGATGTTGGTGGTGAGGATGATGATGAGGATGATGATGATGATGTTCATGATGTTGATGATGATGAGGATGATGACGATGATAATGATGTTCATGATGTTGATGGCGATGATGATGAGGATGATGATGATGATGTTCATGATGATGAAGGTGATGATGATGATGATGATGAGGATGATGATGATGATGAATGATGATGATGTTCATGATGTTGATGATGATGAGGATGATGATGATGATGAATGATGATGATGTTCATGATGTTGATGATGAGGATGATGATGAGGATGATGATGATGATGTTCATGATGTTGATGTTGATGGTGATGATGAGGATGATAATGATGAATGATGATGATGTTCATGATGATGAAGGCGATGCTGATGATGAGGATGAGGATGATGATGATGAATGATGATGATGTTCATGATGTTGATGGTGAGGATGATGATGAGGATGATGATGATGATGAATGATGATGATGTTCATGATGTTGATGGTGAGGATGATGATGAGGATGATGATGATGATGTTCATGATGTTGATGATGATGAGGATGATGACGATGATGATGATGTTCATGATGTTAACCGAGATGATGAGGAGGATGATGATGCTGATGTTCACGATGATGAAGGTGATGATGATGATGAGGATGATGAGGATGATGATGATGAATGCTGATGATGTTCATGATGTTGATGATGATGAGGAGGATGATGATGATGTTCACGATGTTGATGGTGATGATGATGATGAATGATGATGATGTTCACGATGATGAAGGTGATGATGATGATGAGGATGAGGATGATGATGATGAATGATGATGATGTTCATGATGTTGATGATGATGAGGATGAGGATGATGATGATGAATGATGATGATGTTCATGATGTTGATGGTGAGGATGATGATGATGATGATGTTCATGATGTTGATGATGATGAGGATGATGATAATGATGATGATGATGATGTTCATGATGTTGATGGTGATGATGATGAGGATGATGATGATGATGTTCACGATGATGAAGGTGATGATGATGGTGATGATGATGATGAGGATGATGATGATGATGATGATGATGATGATGATGATGAATGATGGTGATGTTCATGTTGTTGATGGTGAGGATGATGATGATGATAATGATGATGATGTTCATGATGTTGATGATGATGAGGATGATGATGATGATGATGATGTTCATGATGTTGATGGTGATGAGGATGAGGATGATGATGATGATGTTCACAATGACGAAGGTGATGATGATGATGATGATGAGGATGATGATGATGATGAATGATGATGATGTTCATGATGTTGATGGTGAGGATGATGATGATGATGATGATGATGATGATGATGTTCATGATGTTGATGATGATGAGGATGATGATGATGATGATGATGATGTTCATGATGTTGATGGCGACGATGATGAGGACGACGATGATGATGTTCACGATGATGAAGGTGATGATGATGATGATGATGATGTTCACGATGATGAAGGTGATGATGATGATGATGATGAGGATGATGACGATGATGAATGATGATGATGTTCATGACGTTGATGATGAGGATGATCATGATGATGTTCATGATGCTGATGGTGATGATGATGATGAGGATGATGATGATCAATGATGATGATGTTCATGATGATAAAGGTGATGATGATGATGAGGATGAGGATGATGATGATGAATGATGATGATGTTCATGATGTTGATGGTGAGGATGATCATGATGAGGATGATGATGATGATGTTCATGATGTTGATGGTGATGATGAGGATGAGGATGATGATGATGAATGATGATGATGTTCATGATGATGAAGGTGATGATGATGATGATGAGGATGATGATGATGATAAATGATGATGATGTTCATGATGTTCATGATGAGGATGATGATGATGATGTTCATGATGTTGATGGTGATGATGATAATGAGGATGATGATGATGAATGATGATTATGTTCATGATGTTGATGGTGATGATGATGATG
>LPNX010724123.1:79398-130308 GCA_001517045.1 Pseudotsuga menziesii
TGATGATGATGATGATGATGATGATGATGATGAACATGATGAAGATGATAATGATGATCATGGTGATGTTGATGATGATGATGATGGTGATGATGACGTTGATGATGAGGAAGGTGATGATGATGAGGATGATGATGATGATGATGATGATGATGACGATGGTGATGACAATGATGTTCATGATGATGATGACGACAATGGTGATGATGATGTTCATGATGTTGATGGTGATGATGATGATCATGTTGATGATGATGATGATGATGATGACAATGGTGATGATGATGTTCATGATGTTGATGGTGATGATGATGATCATGTTGATGATGATGATGATGATGGTGATGATGAAGGTGATGATGACGATGAGGATGAGGATTGTGATAATGATGATGATGATGAGGATGATGATGATGATGATGGTGATGGTGATGATGATGATCATGTTGATGATGATGATGATGATGATGATGATGATGAGGAAGATGATGATGATGATGAGGATGATGAAGATGATGACGATGATGACGATGGTGATGATGATGTTGATGATGATGACGACGATTGTGATGATGATGTTCATGATGTTGATGTTGTTGATGATGATCATGTTGATGATGATGATGATGATGATGATGATGATGATGATGATGAAGTTGATGATGATGACAATGGTGATGATGATGAAGATGAAGATGAAGATGATGATGATGATGATGATGATGATTACGATGAAGATGATGAAGAAGATGATGATGAACATGGTGATGTTGATGATGATGATCGATGATCAATGATCATGGTGATGATGATGAAGATGAATATGAAGATGATGAAGATGATGATCATGATGATCATGATGACAATGGTGATGATGATGACAATGGTGATGATGATGATGAGGATGATGATGATGATGATGATCATGTTGATGATGATGAGGAAGGTGATGATGATGATGATGAGGATGATGTTGATACGATGATGGTGATGATGATGTTCATGATGTTGATGGTGATGATGATGATCATGTTGATGATGATGATGATGATGAACGCTAATTTTGGTTTTACAAAATGCGCACGCAATTTGTCTGCACATAACGCGCACGCCTTTTGTTTCTATACATCGTGCACGCATTTTGTTTAGCTAAATCGTGCTCGCGTATTCTTTAAATTCAAAAAATTATTCCCTCCAAATGATAAGGTCGAGCCTCCACCCATGCTTTTGTGGAATTCCTATGCCTATGTGTCTGCTTTGTACTTTGCTTCGAATTCAACATGCCTATGCCTTGGAGTATGATCAACCATGTCTAATTCAACATTATATCCAAATTTTCAATATGCTCGTGTTTAGCGGTTCGTCTGATTATGCTACACACCTCCATTTTTTATGAGATTTTAGAAACATATATGGTTTTTTTTACAGATTCTAAATATGTAAATTTTAACAAGAATACATATTTTTTTCTATTTTTTTCTTATTTATCTTCTGTCATCACTCCTCAACTCAAAAAACACACTGGTAGTGTTTCGTCCATATCTCTTTCGTTTCTCAACCATTTAATAAAAAAATTGTATGGTGCACTAAAGAACACCAATCTCTACATTCTATAAAAAACCCATTTCCAAATAATTGCATTAAGACATTCAAACGCTGCACCCACAAATGACGTACCATTTTCGAGGTTTGATCTCTTAGATAATTAAAAAAAAAATTAAAAAAATTATTTTTATTATTGGAAAAATAGTCGTACACTTGTCCTATATGTTCTCTATATGTATACCGGTTTTTGTAAGTTTATTCCATCATTTTGACACTCAGACGCTGCACCCACAAAAACATATACCTTATAATTTGTCACAAAAATAAAAAGTGCCCGTTAAAATTTATCTAACTTTAGATAGTTAGCAGCATTTTCAATAGAAAAAAAAATGTATATTTGGAAAGGTCATTCAATTTCCTACATTTCTTGTTTTTTATTGATCGCAAGATTCATTGTGTAAGTGTCTCAAAATATCCATGCAAGTTGATGGATGTCTGCTTTTTCAGTTTTGTATTGCATCTAACGCGCCAAAAGAGACCCTCAACTTCTTGCACACACGCTTAGGTTTATCTTAGTGGTTTCTTCAATGTTGGTGATATGATGGATAATTCATTGAGTCACCTTTAATCTAGATGTTTTGTTGGAGTTAGAGTTAGTAAATTTACCATAACTTTCTACCGTGACATTTTTGGAGTTTATTATCTGGTTGGAAAAGTATTAAATAAATATAAATGATTGTGTTATGATCACTTTATGTTTCTATATAAATCATTGTTTATTTTCAAAAAATTAGAAAATAAATGTTTGGTCCATGATAAATATCTCAAACCACTTTGTAGTCTTTCTTATGGGGATATCTAGCCTCCATTCATAATATGGATGTTCTTAAGATGTCTTCCATAATATGGACAAATTCCAAGCACTCGGCTATTATAAGGAGATAAAAACATGAGAATTAGTCCCTAAATAAAGCTTGGAAGGATTCAAACCACCAAATGGTCCCTCTAAAGAAGATACTCATCCTCTAAGTGGAAAATGGATACTTTTATATTGACTTGGATAGTATCAATGGGTTTTGATTCCTTTCCAATAGGAATGGGATGAAATTAAGTACATTAGTCCCAATATGAAGTGACAAGGCTACAATATATGTTTTAATTGAATTCATCAATCACATGTTCTTAGTGTTATGGAGCAACAATCATGGATAAAATCACCATTTTATGTAGATAGACTATGATTTTAGTTCATTTCTAAGTAATCTTGGGATGTGATGGTTTTTCCTTGGTTAATAAGCCTTTTAATAAGATCACAAGTGGGTTAGCATCCCATGTGGTTTAAATGCAGGTTCAGGAGACAAGGTAATAGATCACATTGATAATATCAACATCATTTTCCACATGATGGGGCAAAGCAACTTGAGTTTTATTGAAGGGAGTTCAAGTCTCTCTTTGTTCTCAAATTATGGAATCTTTTCGAGTAGTTAGTCTTGAGATCACTTGAGTAGATAGAGGATAACAATTTATGTAATATCCCGATTTTGACCCCTATTGCATTAAAATTGTACATGATGTAAATACCATTATTAAATCATGGTGATGAGCCCAAGGCCAAGGCCCCACCATGGATTTAGTGTTTTATGTATCGGCAATTAAAATCGCTGCATATGGTTTTCGTGACTAGCAACGCACATTAAAAATTGAGATGTCATTTAAATATGCAATTTAATCAAATATGCACAACTAGCTATGCAATGCAACAAGAGATGGGGGCATGATTTCACAAGGAATAGGGGAGGAAAATTATTCAAACTATTGAGCCAATAGTGTTAAGACAAATGTTAATGGGAGAACCCATAAACTCTCAACTACCCATTTTATCTTATGCACCCAATCATTTATTTCTTCCAGAAATTGGTTGAGGTAGTTAATGCCTTGGGAATGGAAGAGTATGGCAGTCAAAATTTGTATTGGGGAAGCCATTAGTTTTGGAAAATCGTGGTTTTTTATTATTGGGCAAGTAAATACCCAAAAATGCAGGCCCATTCCATTCTTCACCCACGTCTTTCTCTTTGTCATGTAGCTAGAGATAACTAGGGGTGTTTTTCCTCCCATTTTTTTGCAATTCCTTCATTTTTACATACCTAGAAATCCATTTTTTATTGCACAGTGGATAAGAAGAAGAGATTCATGATTTACGGGTTTATAGAGGCCGGTTTTGCTCTCGTATTCAGATAGACGTTTTATGAATTCAAATTTACGATTTGGGGGTTTGTAGATGTCATTTTTTCTCATAATCATTTGCTGAAATCAAATTGCTCACCCAGGGTTGATTTCCCCATCTTTAATTATTTTTTTGGTTACCAAACGTTTTTCTACATACCCAACATTTGTATTTTGTTGTTATGTGCATCCCTGTTTTGGTTTGAAATACTTAGGAGTGGAAGAGGCCCATAATTGGCTTGATAAATATAGTGAAGAGAGGAACCTCATAGAAAGATCAAGAGGGTCTGCCTAATAGTCTATGCACGCCCTAAAGATCACCGGAAGGGAAGGTATGGCCTGAGGGATTGTGTAGCAATGAAGGGAATACTTCCTTGTGTTGGGTGTGTAGGTATTTTGGAAGGCCAAGATATATAGATCTTGTGTAGGTGTCCATTTCTCTATGGTTGAGCTCACTATCTTAGCAATTCTACCTTTCCATTTCCTTAGCAGCCTAATAAACCCATCTGTAGATTAGCTTAGCTAAATTTTGATATCTATTTGGCTATGTGTGAGCCTGTTGTTCCCTAATTCCTTGTGGAAATCATGCCCAGCTTGGAGGTGGCAATTGTGCTGAGAGATTGAAAAGCACAACTAGCCTATGGTTGGGTGGAATGTTGCAGTGACATAACTAGTTGTGGGACAACTTATTTTCAAGATAAGTATTCTCTATGTATTTAATTTCTACAATGTATTTTCTTTAAAAATTATTATGAACATATTGAATGTATTGAAATGTATTTGATTCCACTGTATTTTCTTTAATTTTACATATGCATGAGTATTTTACTACAATGCATCTTTGTTTATGTTAATGGGGCTAGATCCCCAGTTATGATGACAGAGCAGCAACAGATTCGAGTCACGTCCTCTCCATCGGAGAGATGAGGGGAGGGGACGTGAAAGCGAGATCTAACTAGGGAACCCATGTATAGGAAATCTCTACCACTTACATAATGTCACTTCTAATAGAAGTATGAAGGTTCCGTGACATCATGAAGTGGGTTCATACCTACGGTTAACGTGAAATGGTCAAAATGCAATGCATAATGTAAGAATATGTGGAGTCGTAATCTATATTTTAGTTCGAAATTATACCTATCATGGGAACGAAAGGGTAACAGCCTCATCGAGAGTGTACAAAAAATCGGACCCTACATGGCAATAATATTAGTCCAAAATAGCTGGAAATAGTCAGTAAAGAGTCCAAACTATAGAATATAGGGAGGATCGGTCATGACAACTACATTCAAAGGAAACAGTATGGTGGACGATGGGACATGAAAAGGAATGTAAGGTGTAGGCCCAACATTCACATATCCACTACCACCCTTGTGAGGGTGAACACTAGTGTTAAGATTGGACGAAGGGACTAAAAATCCTCTGCAAATGGAGTAGAGGATGGAATATGACCACTCCTGAATCTATGTGTAAGGTAAGGAGTTGTGGTTCCCCCCAGTCCAACACCAGGGTCTACACTAGGACCTCGAGCAGGTGATGGGATACTAGTAGTGATATAAGACATGCTGAACATAAAAGGAACCGAAATCAAGAGAACATAAATATACTCAAGTAATCATGATCCCTAAATCTAACTAGCGCACAAAGAGCATACTGCTAAGAAAATCTATAACCAGAATGCAAGAAAGCCAAGGGGAGGATAAATGAGCTCCTAAATGCAACATGTATTTCTCACTTAGGAGAGGCCTGAAACTCCTGTACACTACAAGCAGAGGTGTGTAACCAATTATAGTTACCCTTAGCTTCAACGCATAAAGAGACTATGTTTTTTGACCCCTACCTGGCTAGGATACGCACAGAATAACCTCTGCAAGTACCCCTTGTGATACCTAGGTAAGGAAACTAAGGTTACCCAACATAGCCAATGCTTAGGTGGAAAATCATAGATGGGATCAACCATATGGGAAGGGTAGGTAATACCGAAGCTTGAAAGCACCAACCGATACCTCAAAATCCCCCATATATGAATATGATCATGGAAATATATCTGGCGCTCACAGAAAGTGGTTAGGGGCTATACCAACCACAATCGTGTATGATGCCTCATGCTTAACTCCTATGTAAGAGGAGCCTCCTGAGAACACTAATGATACCAAGGATTTCACTCTCTCACCTGTACAAACACCTACTTGTTCTGTTTATTAGTCTTTGAGAATTAGCTTACAATGAACTATTCCAAGACTCTAAAATCTATTCTTGTTGGTGTACCCTATCAAAGAAAAATGTGTAATTCATTTTAAATTAAGCATTGACTTTAGTGGTTGTGATTACGCAAAGGGAAATGAGAGTGCAACCAATGATGTTATCACTCAATAGTGAAAGTGAATGTGCACACCTAATAAACAATGCCAAGTGCAATTTTGTCTAAATGAGAAAACGGTGTATGCCACTACATGAAATGAAAATTCCATTCCGAATGCTAATGCAATCCTTCCTATATGAAATCCTAAACAAAAATATCATCTAAGAAATCCAATGTAAGTATCTCCTAAAATCCATAAGTGATATGCAAATAAGAATGCAATAATTATTTTGTATTTTCAATATAAAAGAATAAAAATGCAATAAAAGTCATTAAATTTCTCAGTCTCTGCTGCAAGTATCAAACACAAGCCAAGCAAGACACCAAGACAAAAATACTAATGCACTAATGGAAAAAAAAAGGAGATAAATGACTAAAACAACTTTCAAAGAAAAATCAATGAAAAAGTCATCTTGTTACCACCTAAGTTGTACTTAGTGGTTTTTTATCAAGTGAGCTTGGTGAACCGGACAAAGATGATTTGTTCGGACTTCGGAAGACCTTCCGAATTGCTTCTGGGAAGTGCTTATTATACTATATCACATGTTCATACCCCCTTGGGGGAGTTGTAATAAATGTCCTAGCATGATACCGCCTATAAAAGACTCAGTCTCATAGACTTTATTTTTCAATCCGATCAGCCTAGGGTGTTTTTTCCCTTGGTTATTATTGGTTGTTGAATAAATGAATTATAATTTCTGAGTTTTTCACTCAATACCTCCAAAGTTGGGGTGGCCGGCTTGGAATTTAGGCTTATTGAGGTTATTAGAGCCTATGTGTCAATGCATAAACATGCTAGGCATTATGGTCAAGTCATATGAACATGTCTAAATCCCCCTAGGTTTTCAATTTTTTTTAATTTTTTAATTTTTTCAGTGTTTTTTTTTAAATTTAATTTTTTCAAAAAATTAGGCTATTTTTTAATAGTTTAATTGGAAAATTTGGTTTTGTAATAATAGTGGGCTCAATAACTAGTTTCATTCATGTAGGTGCTCATTTTCAAGCTAAGAGCACCCAGTAAACCCATAGACCCACTTTTTCTTAGTTTTGAGTGATTTTCCATCACTTAGGTCAGAAAGCCCCAAAAAATCAATTATTAATTATTTTAATTAATAAATTGATGAATAATGCAGCAAATCCAAAATCCTAGATCAATAGATTCTCAACAAATTTGATTGAAATCACTCTCATCGGCACCAGATTAACCAGAGATTACAATTCCTTGACTGAAGGGGCTAATTAGGGAAGATCCAGAGTTGAAATTCAGCCTCCTCTATGGGGAATTGCACCCTCTCTCTCTGCTCCACATGTGTGGGTTCTTCTAGGGGCTCTGTGGTTGATGATTCAGTCAACAGGTTTATGTGTCAGTTCAATCAGCCCCTCGATTGATAGTTGGACTCAATAGGAGCTCAGTTCAGCTTCAGATCAGGCATTGATGGACTCTCCTTCAGCTGCAGTTGTCTATCTCCTTGGGATTTGCACCCCCTCTCGACTGGGGTTTCATTTTTTTGTATAAATAAAGCATGGCTTCCTCCTTTCCTAGTTAGTTAGAGTTGGATTGAGGAGCTATTGCTGTTGTAATATTGTGTAATATATTTTGCTATTGGAATAAAGTGAAGCTTTGGAGGCCAAAATGATGTAATGCTTTTATGTGTGTGGAATTAACAGTGTCTTGCAGCTTTGTTGTTACCAACGTCTTACTCTCAATTTCTGCATCTAAATCTTGTCTGGCTTGAACAATTCAGCTGAATCAATAGGAGTATAGTTGGGAAAGTAAGATTACTTGTTTTTCAATATCTCATAGCATATATGTTTGAATATTCAGATTATATATGTTTAAATAAGTTTATTTGCATGTGATCCCTCTCTTTTTTCACATATCTCTATCTAGATCTCATAAGGTTTTTGTGCAGGATTGTTTGTTAGTTTTCAGGTAGTAGGGGTTGGAAGAATTGTGGATCTAGCTTGACTCCACTGGGAATCCAACTATTTTTTGAAGGCATTTCCCTCGGAATTCCACTAACTAGTCTCTTTTGCAGATCCATTCTGACAACAAGCACTCTTCTTTTTCTCTTCCTCCTTCAATCTTTTTTAAATCAGTACGGTTACTTGTTTGCAGCTTTAAAATTGTTTAGATCTATGAATTTTAGGATTCATTTTACATATATCTTTATTCCTTAAATCTCATAAAGTAGATTTCATTCCTAAAGAAATTTTACAAGCATTCTAGATCTAGTTTTAGGGAAAATTGTCATTTTTCAAGGCTGTGAAAGTAGATCTAAAGCTTGTTGAATGCATGGCTGTTTCCTTAGAATATAAAAATTTATATTCATCAATTTAATTCCTTCATATTTGTTTCCCAAAAATCAGGCCAAGATCCCAAGGAAAGCTTTCTTTCCTTGGTTCTTTTTCCACTTCTTTAAAAACTAGTTTTAACTTAGATTTTTTGGGTAAAAGGTGTGTTCATCCAAAAGTACTTTCAAAGTAATTTTGGGGATATTTAACTATGATAAGATTTCTGGTTTTTATCAGGTATAATATAAAAGAGGAGTATGTTCTATCCGGAAAGCATTTTTGGACCATTCGAAACCCCTCAGGGGGTCTCCATCTTCCCAAAATTTCAAAATTTTGCAATTTGTAAACCTTTGGTATCATTCAGTATAAGGACCAAGTGGATTAATTTCAGTTTTCTGATATTGTAATTTCTGCTAATAAAAATAAAAAATCTCTTCGAATAGGCGTTTTCGAGCCTATTCACCATCCCCCCTATGGGGATTCGCGTCCGTGTAATTTTTTACATTTTTTCATCTTTTTTCAATCTAGTGCAGTTCTAATATGTAGGGGTAGTATAATTTGACTTATAATCATTGTAATATTCCATATCTAGTGGTTTCAAAGTAATTTTAATACTTACCCCACAAGCCTCCTTCTGAGACGAAAGGTGAAGAAAGGGTTGTGGTAGTCTAATTAGAAAATTGTGGTTTACTTATTTGTTTATGCTTCATCTGCTATCATTAATTGTTTTAATAATATTAATAAAATCAACCCCTCCTTTATTCCCCTATTGAGGTCCATATGGACCAAAAGAGGTTCCTGGAGGGTTTTCTTTTTAATAAGAACACCTCTTTTAAAATTTTCTAAAAATAACAAAGACTCCAGTGTGTATGATCTGTACTTGGCTACGGTTTGTCCAATCAGTCAAGCTTCATAAAAATAACTTGAGTGACTAGATTAATTAGTCTTTCCCTCCCAAATTGACAAACCATCAGGTAAAAATCCAATGCCTCGAACAAACTGCAAGCGGTGGAAAAATAACCAAAGGAGTGGGAACAACTGGAAAGTGACCTCGAGGCACCAATATCTATCACACCCTGATGGGTTCATTATGAAAAACAGTCTCCGAGACTCCGTTCCAGCCCACAAACACCTTGCGGGTAGCCGTGAAAGTTCACTTTTGGACATACTCCAAGTACCCCTCGAGTATATCGGGAGTCCCCTTTTCCCCTAATTTAATTCATTCACATTCCAAATTAATTTAAAATCTACCAAGAGACATTTGCAAAACATTCTTTCAAGCGCATGCAGGCACATTATTTTCTATATTGACTCCGTTTAAGGAACTGGTGATTTATTTGATCAATTCTTTTGATTATATATATATTGAGTGTCATTACTGTTCTTATCTACTTTAAGTCTTGCATCTTGTTATCTTTTGTTTCCATTGGTTAACTTCAAAACTCCTAAACAACTTAATCAATATAACACCATCACACTAAGTAATTAGCCTTAGTAATTTAATAAGGTCTACCCCTCCTGGCTTTGTTAGGAGTTAGCCTAAATGGAGGAGTCAAGAACAAGGTGACAGCCTTGACTCGATACTTGCCCCCAAGGACACACCGAGTGGCTTGAATATATTTGGCACATAACCCAGGTGTGTGAAATGCGGCAATAGGTCTCTAGTCACGAAAGAAGTAGTCAACAGACAACATCAGTACCTAGGAAGACCCAACCACACTCGCAACCCACCCATCAACTTTCCACATCAAACTCAACCAAAAATGGGAGGATGTACGTGCGACTGTTCAATGAAAAACAACATATGTATGCGAATTTTGGCCAAAAACCTGCATGTATATGTGACTTTTGGCCAAAAAATTGCATGTATATGCAGCTTTTGGCCAAAAACCTACATATGTCTGTGGCTTTTAGCCAAAAACCTGTGTAGAGAGAGAAGAAAGTGGTGAATAGTGGGCCAAGGTCCAAACCACTCTAGGGGAGTGTCAATGGATGAACATACTACTAAATGCGACATGGAAACGGTGAGAAATAGAGAGCAAGTCAAGCACATTGTGCCCCCAAACCCCAAATGAAAATGAGGAACTTACCTAGTGGAGTTTCCAATTCTGTTACAAAGAGAAACTTCCTATGGCTTGGGGTGTACCACAATAGACTGAATGGCACAAGAAATCAGTCCTTTCCAATATGCAAGAGATATAAAGACATCTAACACTCAGGGATATGAATCGTATTATATTCCAGACGGTTGATGTAGACCCCCTTAAGCTTTTCCAACATGCTTGTATTCACAATTCACTCTCAACAACATCAAACAAGACAAGCATGCTATATATCAAGGTGTTAGGCCTACTCTAGCATATATAAACAATCATGTATAAGCCAATAAATACATCCATGGATACAATATTCATATTTATGCACATGTATTGGAAAAGAAATGGATATTTCTATTAATAAAATAGAGATACAATAGTGACAACCTCTGCTAACACTTCTTTCAACCTGAGAAACCAAGTTCTCCACTTGGGCCTCCACCACTTGAATCCTCCATCTCACAATGGAAATATTACAAAGAAAATGAAAACTTGGGAAGAGCAGCACTATGTGCTCCAAAGGGACAAAGGGATGCAGACTCAAGCATAAACAAGTGAGGCAACAATGAACTATAGTTTCCTTGCTCTCCAATTTCTCCTCCTTCAATGTATCCAAGAGGCTCAATATATAATACTTAAAATTGGCAATGGAGGGTCGAGTCTGAGCATTCTCAAGGCATATGGAAGGCCAAGAGTCAAGATATTTGGGACTCTATGAGTAAAACTCCAAATTTTTTGTCTTCATGCACATTTCCTGATGTAAACGAGTTTTGGCTCAAACGTTGTGTGTACACGCAGGTATAGCTTTAAAAATCGTGTATACACATAAACATGTGTTTTTTGGGGACTTTCTTAGGACATCAAAGTATAATAAGATCAAAGGGGGTCCACGGAGTCTACAAAGGGACCTGGAAGTCCATAAAGATGTGATATATGAAGTGTGGTAAAATCAACTATAACACAGATTCCATGGGATAAAACATACATGTTGAGAATGCTCAAACAGAATCCAATGGGAGAAGAAATCAAAAGCATACCCCAGATATTGCAGCCACCATGAGGAGCCTAACGGTGGAGATGCAAAGTTGTAGATAAGATAATGAAAGAATGATTAAATATCAGGAAGAGAAAAATCAACTGAATGCAACTATGCTACATAGTTTGACAGACATCCAAAGGTAGATAAAATATGGGCATTGGACAACAAATCCAGAAGGGAGTAGGAATAACTCAAGGAGAAATTACTACATGAGGTCCAATAACTCAAGAAGAGTTTCTTGAGATAGAACATATAGTCTAGAAATATATTCTACTGGATCATTTGACTCTGAATAATCCATTGAGGGTTCAAGCTCTTCATCTCACAACAGTAAGAGGAAGAGGCATTAAAACAACAATTCACATGGGGGATTTAAGAAGGAAAAGCCTCCTACATTTGATGGTGAGGTAAAATCTAGTCAAGAAGCTGAATCTTGGCTTCTTGGTATGAGAAAGTATTTACAAGTCCAAGACTACTATGGAAATATGAAGGCATAGGTATCCATCTTCAACTTAAATGGATGAGCATCTATATGGTGGGAGCACCTCAGGAAATTGAAGAAGATCAATGAAAGAAGAATTGTGTGGAAGCAATTCAAGAAATATTTCAAGAAGAAGTACCTCTCTGATAGGTACTATGATGATAAGATTAAAGAGTTCCATGAGATGAAATTAGGACAATTGATCATGGAAGAATATGCAATTAAATTCTTGAAACTGCTGAGGTATGTCACGTATATTCGAGATGATAATTCAACATTTTCTAAGTGGTCTACCATAGTCATATAAATATAGGAATGAATTTGATGAACCTCGAACTCTAGAAGAGGAAATGAGGAAGGCCAAGTATTTTTATGATAAGAAAAAGCAAACCTAAATTCCAAAGGCATGGAAGGATAAGAGGAATGATAATTTTGACCAAAGGAAGAAAGGTTTCAATCCCTCTAAATTCTGAAATCAGCAAAGGAAGCCATCACAAGTTGTCACCAAGCCAACCAAAATGATGGGAGACAAGCCAAGAGATCCAAAAGAGCCAAAATAACCACTTCAATGTTGGGGATGTGGAGGAGACCATATGCTTAGGAACTATCCGCATCAGAATGGGAATGTAAGTCAAGTTCACAACATCCAAGGAGCTAAAACTGTGTGTCAAGTGGCAAGAACCATCCCTAGAATATGTGTAGCACTAGAGGACCGCCATGAAGATCATAAATTAACTATGGTTGAAGTTGAAGGTAATATTGCTAAGGAATCTGTTTCTATTTTGATTGACCCAAGATCTACTCACAGTTATATCGCTCCTAAAATTGTTGATATTTGTGCTTTTAATAAATTAAAGCATAACAAATAATGGTTAGTTCAACTATCCATTGGAACCAAGCAAGAAGTTAGTAAAATTGTATAGAAATGTCCATTATATATGGATGGGCTATTCACTTATGCAAACCTGAATATTTTGCCACTTGGTTCTTATGATATTCTCATTGGAATGGACTGGTTAGAAGCACACAATGTTAAACTTGGCTGCTACAACAAGACATTTGAATACACAAATGAAGAAGGAAAACCAAAGGTTGTAAAAGGAAATACAAAGGTGATTACTGTTAGGTAGGTTTCTGCAATGCATTTGAAGAAGCTCTATAGGAAAGGTTCTCAATTGTATGCAACCCATGTTTTAGAGGCAATGAAAAATGAAACTCCAAATTTGGAGGACTATCATGTATTGCAAGAATTCAAGGGTGTTTTTCCTAATTAGATTCTAGGACTTTATCCAAAGAGAGACATTGGTTTTACAATTCATCTTGTGTCGGGATCCGCATCAGTGTCCAAGACACCCTATAGGATGAGAACACTAGAATTGATAGAGCTAAAAATGCAGTTAGAAGAGTTGTTGCAAAACAAATATATCAAGCCGAGTGTGTCCCTGTGGGGAGCACCAGTTCTATTTGTGAAAAATAAATATGGTACACGTAGGTTATGTATTGACTACATGCAGTTGAAAAAGTTACTGTGAAGAATAAATACCCATTACCTTGAATTAATGACCTTTTTCTATCAAATGAGAGGAGCAAAGGTATTTTCAAAAATTGACTTGAGGTCTGGTTACGATCAGGTAAGAATCAAAGAGGAATATAATCATAAGAAAACCTTTCGAACAAGGTATGGGAACTATGAGTTTGTGGTGGTACCATTTGGTCTCACAAATGCACCAGGTGCATTCATGTGTCTCATGAATAGTGTTTTTAGCAAGTATCTGGACAAATTTGTTCTTGTCTTTCTAAATTCCATTCTTATTTATTCTAATAACGAAAAAGAGCACGAAGAACATTTGATAATAGAATTGAAATTGCTAAGGGAAAATAAGTTGTATACAAGCTTGAGAAAATGTGACTTTTATAAAGATAAAATACATTACTTGGGTCACATTATCTTGGGCAAAACAATATCTGTGGACCCTAAGAAGATTGAGTCCATTATGAATTGACCAACTCCAAGAAATGTGACATATGTGAGATATTTTATGGGACTTGTCGGGTAATACAAGAGGTTCATTGAAGGATTCTCCAAGGTTGCACATTCAATCACTTCTTTGCAAAGGAAGGGAATAAAGTTTTAATGGACACCAAAATGTGAGGAAATCTTCCAATGGTTGAAGAATCTTCTTACAAGTGCACAAATTTTGAAAATTGAAGATCCTGAAAAAGACTTTGTGGTGTGTACCGATGCATGCAATCAAGGACTTGGAGGAGTTCTTATGCAAGACAACCACATGGTATGCTATGAGTTAAGAAAGTTGAAGGAGCATGAGAAGAACAATGCTATTCATGATTTAGAACTTGCATCCATAACACATTCTCTAAAGATGTGGAGGAATTACTTAATGGGAAGGAAAATTGAGCTAAGGACATACCATTGTGGTCTGAAATACTTGTTTGATCAGCCAACTTTAAATGCTAGGAAATATAGATGGTTGGAATTTTTGTGTGAATTTTATTTTTGAATGAAACACATAAAAGGAAAAGAAAACAAGGTGATTGATGCACTTAGCAGGAAGGTACACGAAATGCATGTGGAAGCTCTTAGTACTTTTCAACCATATTTGAGGCAGAAGATTATTAACCGTATTGCCGAGGATGAAGTGTACATGTAGATAAAGGACAAGTTGCAGCAGCATTACCTTGAAAGGATGTACAAAGGGTATCGATTGGAAGGAGAGAAACCTATTACTTCTAAGAATATAATTTATATTCCAAATGTGGCAGACATGAGGAGGATTTCTATGGATGAGATCCATCAAGCTCCATATTCTGGTCACCTAGGATATCATATAATAATTGCTATAACAAGAAAGCAGTATTTTTATCCAAGAATGAAAAAGGACATTGTTGATTATATTTCTAAGTGCATGAAATGTCAGTAGGTGAAGGTTGAACATCAACACCTAGCAGGTTTGTTGCAACCTTTTCTAATCCCATAATGGAAATGGGAAGTCATTTCCATGGATTTTACTATAGGGCTACCAATGACTATGAGACAACATGATTCCATCTTGGTTATGGTGGAGAAGTTAACAAAGGATTCAAATTTTATACCGGTCAAGCACACATATAAACCCGATGCCATTTAAAGTGATGAAACAATGAACTATAGTTTCCTTGCTCTCCAATTTCTCCTCCTTCAATGTATCCAAGAGGCTCAATATATGACACTCCAAATAGGAAATGGAGGGTCAAGTCCGAGCGTTCTCAAGGAATATGGAAGTCCAAGAGTCAATATATTTGGGAATCTATGAGGAAAACTCCAAAAGCTTTGTCTTCATGCACATTTCTCGATGTACATGTGTTTTTGCTCAAAATTTTTGTTTACATGCAGGTAAAGCTTTAAAAGTCGCGTATAGACATAAGGAGGTGTTTTTTTCAGACTTTCTTGGGACATCAAAGTATAATAAGAGAAAAGGGGTTCCAAGGAGTCTGTAGAGGGACATGGAAGGACATAAAGACATGATCTACCAAGTGTGGTAAAATCAGCTATAACAAAGATTCCATGGGATAAAACATACATGTTGAGAATGCTTAAACAAAATCCAATGAGAGTTGAAATCAAGAGACTCCCCCGGATATTGCATCCACCATGAGGGGCCTAAGGGTGGAGATGAAAAGTTGTGGAGAACATAGTGAAAGGTTGATTAAAGCTCAGGAAGAGCAAAATCAGTTGAATGTAGCTATGCTACAGAGTTTGACAGACATCCAAAGGTAGATAAACTCGGGGGATTAGAAAACAAATCCAGAAGGGAGTAGGAGTAGCTCAAGGAGAAATTACTACACCAGGTCCAATAACTCAAGAAGAGTTTCTTGAGATAGAACATATAGTCTAGAAATATATTCTAGTGGATCATCTGACTCTAAAGAATCCATTGAGGGCTTAAGCTCTTCATCACACATGAGTAAGAAGAAGAGGCATTACAAGAACAATTCACATGTGGAATTTAAGAAGGAAAAGCCTCCTACATTTGATGATTAGGTAAAATCTAGTCAAGAAGTTGAATATTGGCTTCTTGGTATGAGAAATTATTTCCCAGTCCAAGACTACTATGGGAATATGAGGGAAAGGGTATCCATCTTCAAATTAAATGGAAGAGAATCTATATGGTGGGAGCACCTCAGGTAAGTGAAGAAGATTAATGAAATAAGAATTATGTGGAAGAAATTCAAGAAATATTTCAAGCAGAAGTACCTCTATGATAGGTACTATGATGATAAGATTAAAGAGTTCCATGAGATGAAATTGGGACAATTGACCATGGAAGAATATGAAAACACATTCTTGGAACTGCTGAGGTATGCCAGGTATATTCGAGATGATAAGGTGAAAGTTCAGTTTTTTCTAAGTGGTCTACCACAGTCATATAAATATAGGATTGAATTTGATGAACCTCAAACTCTAGAAGAGGAAATAAGGAAAGCCAAAAATTTATATGATCAAAACAAAAGAAAACCTGAATTCCATAAGGCATGGAAGGACAAGAGGAATGAGAATTTTGACCAAAGGAAGAAAGGTTTCAAACCCTCTAACTTCTGAAATCAGCAAAGGAAGCCATCACAAGTTGTCACTAAGCCAACCAGGATGATGGGAGACAAGACAAGAGATCCAAAAGACCCAAGAGAACCACTTAAATGTTGGGGATGTGGAGTAGCCCATAGTCTTAGGAACTATCCACATCGGAATGGGAATGTAAGTCAAGTTCACAACATCCAAGGAGTTGAAATTGTGGTTCAAGTGGCGAGGACCATCCCTAGAATATATGCAGCACTATACGACCACTAGGAATATCATCAATTAATTATGGTTGAAGTTGAAGGTAATATTGCTAAGGAATCTATTTCTATTTTTACTGACCCAAGATCTACTCATAGTTTTATCACTCCTAAAATTGTTGAGATTTTTTATTTTAAGAAATTAAAGCATAACAAATCATGGTTAGTTCAACTATCCACTAGAACTAAGAGAAAAGTTAGTTAAATTGTAGAGAAATGTCCATTAGATATGGATGGGCTATTCACTTATGTAAATCGGAATATTCTGCCACTTGGTTCCTATGATATTTTCATTGGATGGGTTGGTTAGAAGCACACAAGGTTAAAGTTGGCTACTACAACAAGAAATTTGAATGCATGGATGAAGAAGGAATCCCAAGGGTTGTAAGAGGCATTCCAAAGGTGATTTCTATTAGGAAGGTTTCAACAGTGAAATTGAAGAAGATCTGTAGGAAAGGTTGTCGATTGTATGCAGCCCATGTTTCAAAGGAAACAAAAAAATTAAACTCCAAACTTGGAGGACTATCATGTATTGCAAGAATTCAAGGATGTTTTTCCTGATGATATTCCAAGAATTTATTTAAAGAGAGACATTGATTTTATAATTCACCTTGTGTCGAGAGCTACACCAGTGTCCAAGACACCCTATAGGATGAGCACACCAAAATTTCTAGAGCTGATATTACAGTTACAAGAGTTGTTGCAAAACAAATATATCAAGCTGAGTGTGTTCCTCTAGGGAGCACCGGTTCTATTTGTGAAAAAAAAATATGGTACACTCAGTTTATGTATTGATTACATGCAGTTGAACAAAGTTGCTATGAAGAATAAATACCCATTACCTCAAATTTATGACCTTTTTTTATCAAATGAGAGTAGCAAAGGTATTTTCAAAAATTGAATTGAGGTATGGTTCCCATCGGGTAAGAATCAAAGATGAATATATTCATAATAAAACCTTTAGAACAAGGTATGATAACTATGAGTTTGTGGTAGTACCATTTGTTCTCACAAATGCACTAGCTACATTCATCTGTCTCATGAATAGGGCTTTTAGCAAGTATCTAGACAAGTTTGTTCTTGTCTTCCTAGATGGCATTCTTATTTATTCTAAGAATGGAGAAGAGCATGAAGAACATTTGATAATAGAATTGCAATTGATAAGGGAGCATAAGCTATATGCAAAGTTGAGAAGATGTGACTTTTATAAAGATAAAATACATTATTTGGTTCACATTATCTTAGGCAAAGGAATATTTGTGGACCCTGAGAAAATTGAGGCCATTATGAATTGCACAACTCCAAGGAATGTGACAGATGTGAGATCCTTTATGGGACTTGTTGAGTACTACAAGAGGTTAATTGAAGGATTCTCCAAGGTCTCACATTCAATCACTTCTTTGCAAAAGAAGGGTATAAAGTTTGAATGGACACCAAAATGAAAGGAAATCTTCCAACAATTGGAGAATCTTCTTACAAGTGCACCAATTTTGAAATTGCAGACCCAGAAAAAGACTTTGTCGTGTGTACCGATGCATGCAATCAAGGACTTGGAGGTGTTATTATGCAAGAAAACCACATCATATGCTATGAGTTAAGAAATTTGAAGGAGCATGAGAAGAACTACGCTACCCATGATTTAGAACTTGCAGCCATAGCACATGCTCTAAAAATGTGGAGGCCTTAATTAATGGGAAGGAAATTTGAGCTAAGGACATACCATTGTGGTCTGAAATACTTGTTTGATTAGGCAACTTTAAATGCTAGGCAAGCTAGATGGTTGGAATTTTTGTGTCTATTTGATTTTGAAATCAAACACATAAAAGGAAAAGAAAACAATGTGGTTGATGCACTTAGCAAGAAGGTACAAGAAATGCATGTGGCAGCTCTTAGTACTTTCCAACCATATTTGAGGCAGCACATTATTAACCATATTTCTGAGTATGAAGTGTACGTGTAGATAAAGGATAAGTGGTAGTAGCATAACCTTGAAAGGAAGTACTGTTGGTCGCTATGGGCAGACCCGAGTTTACTGTAATGTACCAACAACACCCCTAGCTCACTGGCCCTTTCGGCGACAGACCGCAGAGCGGCCTGAAGTCTCACCCGAAGTGATTCTAATGGGTTGGCAAAAGACTCAAGTGTCTTCGACCAGGTTCTGTGGCATCCTATGTGCATCTCACAGCTCTTCTTAACCTACGAGATCTCTCTGCGCGATGCGCAGTTTCCTCTTACTCGCGATGAATCTAGCCCTTATCACATCGCCGTGTCCTGGGAAACATGTAACTCTCTCTTATGCTTGATCCTTAACCTGCGGTATCATGCACCACATCTCCTCTGATGGTGCGATATTGCCTCCCTGCAATATCCTACCGCTGCAGTTCAGCGTACTTAGCGTTACTTGTGTTCGACTTACAGGACTCAACATACAAGGTTGCTTTACACTACGACTGTTAACTATCTTGAATGAAACATAGACAAAATCTTATACATAATACTTAAAGACTTCAACCTGCATTTATCCTTCTATACTGCTGTAAACTGAATAACACATATATACATTTAACTGTAAGCAAAGCTCAAGTAATGAGTGACAGATACAACAAGTTAACACAATCACATCAATCAATCACATAACGCTTGGATTTTATGTGGTTCACTTCCAGGGTAGAAGCTACGTCCACAGAACTGTGTTTTATTATATCTTGAGAGAGTAAACAGTTCTGTTGCACCGTATATGCAGCTCGAGATCTTCTGGGTAACTCCGCACATAGCCTGGAGCCCTTCTCTCTCAGATCTCTTTTCTATCTCTATATTGTCTTCTTACAATATTCTCTCTCTCTCTCTGTCAATCCCTGTGGATTGTTACATACATGCTCGATGAGCTAGCTACTGGTTACAGTAAGATAACTACTGCTGATAACAGAACCAGAGCTCAGCTTCTATAATACAACTGTCTAAGTGCCTACTTGTCTAACTACCCAACCCTTTTACAATACAAAATACATCCCTTTATAGGAAGCCCGAAGGTCTCACCATTACAACACTGTGGGCCTGTCCCAAAAGTAACCCAAAAATCCTAACTAGTGACAGTCGGCATATTTGTACTTGGGGTAGCCGCTTTCTGTCACACCAATGCTCTCTGCAGTCTTCCATGCTTATCGGCGCTGACCATGGGTATTGTGCACCGCTTCCCTTTTCTGTCCTTCATCTTCAATACCTTGGCCTCGTTGCTCCTTTTCCTTTATGAGGGTAGCTGAGCCCTCTTGTCTTCCGCCGCTACCTTCAATACAGTGGGTGAGCTCTCTCCTCTCGGCCGCTCAGGTATTGTCGTCTTCTTTGAATTCTCTGTCCCGATAGTCATAGTTTCTGGCTCTGCTCTGTAGCTAGAAACATGCTACGGTGTCATATCTTTACCTTATCTCTTCATATTCGCCAAACTATCTATCTGCCAAAATGGCATCTTTTTCTGTAGCTGCGGGACCCTACTCTAACAGTCCCCTAACACTTACTTGTGGCTCATCCCCAAGCCACTACCAGCGGGCTTCTCCTGCTGTAGCTTCTCCTTGGATTCCTGTGAAGTTCGTTGAAATTTGTCCCAAATTCCTACGAATTCGTTCTGCATAGCTTCTGTAACTTAGTTTGTTGGGCTTTGTTATCTTTCCTTCCCTTATTGTCATGTTCTCGCTCTCGTCGCTTGCGAGACCTGAAGGATCTTAAGATTTTGAGAAGCCTTCCACAGATATCCTTTCCTCTTTATCTGGGTTAGAACTTTTATCACAAGGAAAATCTGTATCCTCTAGCCTTCTCAAATATTTCATTCAGTCTGGATCCTTTCGTACCAACTATACAGGCCTTGAATTCCATTCTGAGAAGCTTCGTTCCTTTCCTTTTTCCTTTTGTTTTTTTGCATCTCAGATGCCTGTTTCTTGGTCCTTTTTTCTTTCCGTGAGATCTTCTGGGAAACTCCACACGCACAGCCATCCGAGTTGGTATTCTCTTTCTGTTTCTCACTTTTACTTCCTCCTTTTCCTTTTTCACTGTTTGAGGCAGGAATCGTCTACTGTCTGAGTTTGACTCCTCATCCTTGGTAGCTATCTGGTCTATGATGAACCTGGTTTCATACTCTTGGGTGGTGTTGCCATAATGGACACAAGGCCTCCACACTCAAACCTTTCCAAAATTGCTTCTATAGGTTCTTCCTCGGACAGAACCCACTCGGTGGAATACTCTGGCTTGGCAATGGCTACGAAATAGGGAAATCACAACATTTTGTAAAAAAATTAACTTTGCACAGGGAACACTTAAGAACTTACTCTATAGCTCTCAGCTCTTGCAAAAGTAACTTCCCTGAATGAATGATCTCTGCTTTTATGGTGAAGGCTATAATCCCAGACGCAACGGTCATCTAGGCTGAACCCGTCGGTGGTATTAATGCATGGACAAGACCACACCCGTCGTTTAGATCCTCATTAAATGCTGAAATCCGATCAAATTTCCCTCGAAGTGTGTGTGTAGGCGCCGGTCTCGTCGAAGATTTACTAATTCTGGAAAATTTAATATGCTATTGCCAAATCTACGGTAAGGTATACCGGTCATTTCTTCATTAACTGCCTGTCAGAAGGCGAATTGACTGGCCCTCTGTCGTTTTTCAAAACTGGATACGTGGCACGGGGAATCATCGCCTTACTGCGATGTCACACTACCTTACCTGTGCTAAACAAACTTTAAACAGATTTTTTTTCCTTTTTCCCGCAAGTCGCTTAATGTCTTGCACAATATGAACCGTCCTTATGTGATTCCTTATACTTAGAATACCTTCTGGTGTAGACTAATTCCCGGTGTGATGCCTCCTTTCAACTACACTAGACATCTGCACCCTCCTAACTATCTAAGTTAAGGCTAGGGTATGGAGTGGCTAGCACTATAAAGCTTAGGCCTACTACCATTAATGAATGTGGGAATAAGCTCCCCGTTCAATTTGCTAAGCTGAACGGCTCCTCCGTCTGTAACTTGCTGAATCTGGTATGGCCCCAACCAATGTGTCTTGAACTTCCCTAGAAAATTCACAAACTTACTGTCATAGAGGAGGACTAGGTCTCCTATCTGAAAAATCTTGTTCTTAACATGCCTGTCATGCCAACTTTCTCTCGTGCCTTCTACACTTTCTGATGGAATCCTGCGATGAACCTGTCTTCCTCTAAGGCAAGAAGCTGCGCTAGCCTTTCATGCACCATGTCTGTATCAGCCATCTTGGTGATCTGAGCAATTCTTAAACTGGGAAGAATATACTCCATAGGCATAACAGCCTCTTGTCCATACACCAAGCTGAAAGGTGTACGTCCTGTAAGTTTCTTGCATGTAGTCCTATACACCCATAACACAGCATTAACCCTGAGGTCCCAATCGTTTCTTTGGCTGTTACAGATCTTAGTAAGAGCATTTTCTAGAATCTTGTTAAAGGCCTCCACCATACCATTAGCTTGTGGGTGGTAGGGAGTGCTCTTATGGTGTTGTATCTGGAATTCTTTTGTCAAGGACTCAATAGTGTGGTTCAAGAAATGGGGGCCTTGATCGCTCATCAAAATTACTGGACATCCAAATCTACTCATAAGGTTCTCAAAGAGGAATTGTGCAGCTGTAGCAGCATCACAATTCCTTACTACTTTAGCCTCCACCCATCTAGTAAGGTATTCTGTTCCTGTGATGATGTATCTCGCACCAGTTCGTTTTCCTGGTGGGTTGATAGGACCCACAAAGTCTATAGCCCACTTGTCAAATGCGCGCAGCGTAATCTGCGGTCGCAGCGACATTTCATCTCTCCGCGAAGGTTTTCCTACCCTCTGGCAGATATTGCAGCATCTGCAAAATTCCTTAGTATCCTTATGTAAACTAGGCCACCATAATCCTGCGGTCAGGATTTTTGTGCAGTTGGCTTTCCTGCGAAATTACCTCCTGCGGTACCGGAATGTGCTTCTTTGATAATGGCCTCTTTTTCATGCGGCATCACACATCTGCGCAGGACTTCGTCTAGACCTAACTTATATAACTGTCCTACGATCAAGGTGAAGTCTGCTGCTTTAACAACCAAATTCCTCTTTTGATGCTTGGTAAACTCATTAGGTGCCCATCCTGTAGTGAGAAAGTGAATAATATCAGCATAGTACTCGTCTGCGATCTGAATAGAAAACAACTGTGCATTTGGAAAATTGTCCTCTAGATTACTTGGCTCTTCTCCTGAGTCTATCCGCGATAGATGATTAGGTCCGGCGTTCAATCTTCCTGGTTTCACAATGATTTCAAAATCGTACTCCTAAAAGAGGAGTAACCATCTGCAGATTCTTCCCCCTAACACTGGCTTATTGACCAGATACTTCAATGTGGAATGGTCAGTAAACATATTGAACGAGGCACCCAACAGGTAGTTCCTGAACTTCTGTAGCGCGTACACCATAGCTAAGCCTTCTCTTTCTGTCGTGGTGTAGTTTTTTTCTGCCGTAGATAGCTTTCTGCTGGAGTATACGATAGGATGATCGATACCTCCTTCTCCTGGTTGCATTAACACAATCCCTAGTGCGATGCCGAATGCATCCACATGTACATGAAATGGCTTAGTCCAGTCTGGAAATACTAAGATGGGTGATGTAACCATCTTCTCTTTAAGTGTGTCTAGACTCTGCTGACATTCCTCATTCCATAGGAATTTTACATCTTTCTTTAACAGTTTTTCCATCGATGCTGTAATCTTTGCGTATCCCTTGATGAATTTTCTATAGTACCCGGTATGACCAAGTACTGTCCTCAATTGTTTGACTGAGTTGGGTGCTGGAAGATTTACAATGATGGCAATCTTTGTGGGATCTACCATCAAGCCTTGCCGTATACTGGAATGAGCCCCATTCTGTTGCAAAAGTGGTCTTATGTCGATCTTCTAGGTGGATTCTGATCTGGTGATAGCCTGAAAGGCCATCAGTGAAGGAGTAGGCCTCCTTTCCTTCCACATTGTCTAATACTTCATTAGTGAAAGGTGTTGGAAATTTATCATGAAGTGATGCATCGTTGAGTTTACGCAATTCGAAATAGATCCTAATGTCTCCTTTGGTTTTCTTCTCTTACATGACCATGGGACTAACCCATTCACTTTCTTCCACTGGCTCGATGATGCCTGCCGCTAGCATCTTATCGATCTCATCCTTAACTTTTTCTTTATAGCATGGATTTAATCTATATGGACGCTGCTTAAATAGTCTAGCATCCTCTTTCAATGGTATCCTCATTACTCCTAGGTCTCTGACTATTCCCTTCATCTCTGTGAACTTGGTGGGAAATAGGTCCTTATAGTCATGTAGCAAGTCTGCAATCTGTCTGACTATTTCATCGTTCCAATAGTCTCCAATAGAGGCAAACTTTGGTTCTGTGTCTGTGCCAATATTGATCTGTTTAATCTTGATAGGCTTCATGATAGATGGAGTCTCTAGCTTCGGTCCATCAACATCGCGAGTCCCTTCTAACTCTGGAATGTTGATGTTGTGAGGATCCTCATCCTCCTCCTCTAGTTTTGATACAAAGTTATAACACTCTAGCGCCTCTTCTAACTGGATGGCCCACTTAGGTTGAGCTGACACTGATAGGGTACAATCCTCAAATATCTTAATCTTTATTACATCTAGGGCCTGATTAATGCTTGGATACTCAGATTCAAAAGCAAAGGTGAGTAGAAATATGTCTACCATAAGTGGCTATGTAGTCATTCCCTTGTGCAATTCATTCTCTGTGTACCAGTTCCTTGGAACTGTGTCCAAAGTGTGAATGAATCGGTGAACCCATTCATCCTCGGGAATTTTCGACCAATTCCGTTCACACGTCTGAATATGTGACCTGGGGTCACTTTCTCCTGTTTATTTCTGCTGGACATACTCTCTGTCGGTAGAGAATCTGATCACCATCAATCTCTTAATATCATCCCATGATGCGATATTCTCTTTATGTGCATACCACCATCTTGCAGGTGTGGCTCGTACTGCAAGGTCCATAGCTGCGATCCTCTGCTCATGAGGAATTTGTTGTTCAAACTGCGTGAGAAATTCCTGGATATCTGTTAGACCATGAAATGATGGAATCTCGTTGACCTCAGCGCCAATCCATCGTAGTGACTTAGTCATGTACGCACATCTGCATGCTGAGACTTAGTAAAGTCTGTTCTACCAGTTCTCTAGACCAACATCCGAATCCGATGCGCATGAGCTTTTGCATCGCCAACTAATGTTCCCTTTTGTGGTTGGACCGATGTAGTCGCTCTGGTTCGCAGTCATCTGATAGAGACTATCCATGTTACGTGCCTCTTCCTCTGCTCGGATAGGTTCAATGTATCTAGGACCCTGAAGAGGATCTAATGGTGCGATGACCTGGATCTGCGCTTCCTCAAAGGTCATTTGTCTTCTCTTTAAGTCGATAAGGGCCATGTTACCGATCGCCCAATCAATGCCTAGTAATGCTGGATATGGTCTACTATCGCCAATAATTTCTATAACTTCAAAGTCTGCAGAGCTGCGAACTCCGTCAATGTCAAATAGCACCTACGGTAATCGACCCAAGGGTGATACCCGCTGCTGATTAGCTAATCTCAAATGGATAGGCGATCTAACTAACTTAGGGCTACCCATCTGTTCCCATGTCTGCTTAGTTAGAACATTTACCTCTGATCCTAGATTTAGGATCACCTGATCCATTTCAAATTCTCCAACCTGTGCTGTGAGTCGCATCTCTCTTCCTGTTCTTGTATGTGCCATAATATTATGAATAGCACGATGTGCATTGCTCATAGAAGAAGATGGCTGACACTAATCTATGATGCACTGAAGTTCTTCGATAGCTTGCTCATTTCTCACGAGTTTTAAACAACTCCACAGGAAGGATTGTACACTTCCTACCAACTCGTTCTCATCGCAAGCGCCCGATGTGGTATCCTGCGATATCTGTACAGGGCTAACGCCACAAGGTGCTTGCTGCGGTACGCCCCTAGATGGCGGTACCTGCGATCCTGATTGCATAGGGTCATAAAAAAAAATCTTAGCTTCATGAAATGTCTGTTTATTCTTCTATAGGTCAAGTGGTGTTGCTTTGTTAGGAGCTTTGGGCACCCACTCTTGACCTGTGTTCTTTTCAGTATCCTACGATGTCCCATTGGTGGAAGCACCGCTGTGAGTCATAATGTTGACTCTTGGTTTTGGTTCTTCTTGCTCAGTAGCAATAAGCTGGATTTTCTGGTGTACTACTGGCTTAGGTTCTCTGATCTTAGCTATCAAGGTAGGACATTCTTCTATAGCGTGATTGTAAGATTTGCAATAGTTACATGTGGTGGTGGGGCTCTGACAGTCCCTAGTATAATTTCCTAGAACTCCACAGTTGTAACAAGTGATTGGTCCATGACCATGGCCAAAGCCTCCTCCACATCCTCATCCTCTGAATCCTCCTCCACGACCAACATGAATCGGATCATGCTGTGGTCCTGCTGCTAGACCCTGTGTTTCTGATTGGACTCTGTACAAGTCTTGCTTGCTCCTGACCATGAGATCATAGGCTCGGAAATCGTGTTCATCATGTCCTATGGACTTGCATAAGACACAGTATAAGTTCTTAGGTGTCTACATGTACTTCTGAAGTAGAGGGCATTGCTCAGGTGGGTGTCCTCTTGTTTTGCATATTTCACACCACGGCCCGTGGGTCTGTGGTAAGGGGTTAGGAGCCCCGGTTGCTAGATATTCTACAAATATTGGACAATTGTCTTTAGTATGGCCTTGTTCTTTACACTTTACACACCATATGTCTTGTGCAACCTCTTTCCCTTTCTTAAGCTCATGCAACTGTAACGTGAGATTAGCCAACTGGTTTTGTAGGTTTTTCATACCTGTGCTGGTTTCAGCTAGAGGTGAAGCCTCTAGTTTCATCGCCATCTCCAACGCATCATCCTACGTCTAGATTTTCTGCTGCATTAATGGTAGTCTGATGTGAGGGAGTAGGGATGCAATAAACCATTCCTTATGCTGCTCCGGTGCAAACTCAAAGCTGACTTGGTCTATAAGGGCTTTGAATTTCTGATCGAAGTCCCACACTGACTATGTAGGTAACTGTTTGATGTCTTTGAGCTCTGTAATGCACTGTGACTCAGACTTAGGTTTCTTAAACTCTTTAATCATGGCGGTCCTAACCTGGACAAGTGTTCTGGGTACCGTTGTGGCATACTTCATATACCATGTTAAGGCTCGTTCTCTTAGTGTGGTGACCAACTGTACAAGTTTAATATTATCATCATGGATTGCTTTAATGGTCCACACGGCTTCACATAGAAACCAATGCTGCTCTGGGTCGTCTACCCCTGTACCCTTAAAGATAGGTAGCTTCATATCATCCCCCATTCTATTTCTATGTGGTGGATGTTGATTTGCTGTGTTACTACCACTCGACGATGTAGGTGGAGGTGATGTAGCGGTAGTATGTACTGTCTGGGAGCTACTAGATGGAGTTCCTACAGGATTGTTCTGAGTCCTAATCTATTTCTATGGGGTATAATGATGGTAAGGGATACCCCCTTCTATTCTATCTGTATGGCTATGACTCTGCTGTCTAGTACTATCTGAACTGTCTTCAAATATGGGAGATCTGAAATGTACTTTGTATTTCTTTCCACTACGTGTACATCCAATGTCATCGAAATCACTCTCAAACTCTTGTGACATTACAGTTTGTTAACTTATTGTTCTGAAACCATATCCATTACTCCTTTTTCATGTAATAACATCTTAATGGACAAGTTTAAATATTTTAGGTACTTATCGTGATATTCTTTGAAGAAGTATTGCTCAGCCTCGCTGAAGCTTTTTCTCTGTTCAACTACAAACTCTATGACGAAGCCTTCTAGCACACTCGCAAGATAGAATTCTACTGTTCTCGTAATGGGATTATCAAGGTTCTTCATGGTCTGAATCAGCTCTGGTGTCCAGACAATGTTTCTTTTCTTCTTGAATATGTTCTTATCAGTCAACTTTGATAACCAGTCGTAAAGCTCATTTCCATAGGTTGCAAAAAATATCGTATGCAGGTCTGTAAAGATATGTTTTTGTAACCAGTCCTCTGTACTCAGTCTAGGACTCTTTTTCTCATGTTCGGAAAACTCTTTCTCCTTAGACCCAACCCACTAGTTGAGTTCGTCTCTAGTAGGATGCCAACAAAACATCAGTGCTTAGTTTGTTCAAAACCGGCAACGAAACCATTTGTTGGTCGCTATGGGCAGACCCAGGTTTACTGTAATGTACCAACAACAACCCTAGCACACTGGCCCTTTCGGCGACAGACTGCGGAGCGACCTGAAGTCTCACCCGAAGTGATTCTAATGTGTTGGCCAAAGACTCAAGTGTCTTCGACCAGGTTCTGTGGCATCCTGTGTGTGTCTCGCAGCTCTTCTTAACCCGCAAGATCTCTCTCTGCGATGCACAGTTTCCTCTTACTCGCGATGACTCTAGCCCTTATCGCATCGCCGCATCCTGGGCAACATGTAACTCTCTCCTACGCTCGATCCTTAACCTACGGTATCGTGCACCACAGCTCCTCTGATGGTGTGATATCACCTCCCTGTGATATCCTACCGCTGCGGCTCAGCGTACTTAGCATTACTTGTGTTCGACTTACAGGACTCAACATACAAGGCTGCTTTACACTGCGACTCTTAACTATCTTGAATGAAACATAGACAAACTCTTATACAGAATACTTAAAGACTTCAACCTGCATTTATCCTTCTATACTGCTGTGAACTGAATAACACATATATACATTTAACTGTAAGCAAATCTCATGTAATGAGTGATAGATACAACAAGTTAACACAATCACATAACGCTCGTATTTTACGTGGTTCACTTCCAGGGTAGAAGCTATGTCCACAGAACTGTGTTTTATTATATCTTGAGAGAGTACACAGTTCTGCTACACCGCATATGCAGCTCGTGATCTTCTGGGTAACTCCGCACACAGCCTGGAGCCCTTCTCTCTTAGATCTCTTTTCTATCTCTATATTGCCTTCTTACAATATTCTCTCTCTCTCTTTGTCAATCCCTTCGGATTGTTACATACATGCTCGATGAGCTAGCTACTGGTTACAGTAAGATAACTACTGCTAATAACAGAACTAGAGCTCAGCTTCTATAATACAATTGTCTAAGTGCCTACTTGTCTAACTACCCAACCCTTTTACAATACAAAATACATCCCTTTATAGGCAGCCTGAAGGTCTCGCCATTACAACACTGTGGGCCTGTCCCAACAGTAACCCAAAAACCCCAACTAGTGACAGTCGGCATATCTTTACTTGGGGTAGCCACTTTCCAACACACCACTGATCTCTGCAGTCTTCCATGCTTCCTGGCGCTGACCATGGGTACTGTGCACCGCTTCCCTTTTCTATCCTTCATCTTCAATACCTTGGCCTCGTTGCTCCTTTTCCTTTATGAGGGTAGTTGAGCCCTCCTGTCTTCCGCCGCTACCTTCAATGCAGTGGGTGAGCTCTCTCCTCTCGGCTGCTCAGGTACTGTTGTCTTCTTTGACTTCTCTGTCCCGATAGTCATAGTTTTCGGCTCTGCTCTGCAGCTAGAAACATGCTACGGCGTCGTATCTTTACCTTATCTCTTCATCTTCACCAAACTATCTATCCACCAAAATGGCAGCTTTTCCTGTAGCTACGGGGCCCTACTCCAACAAGTACGAAGGGTATCAATTAGAAGGAGAGGAACTTATTACATATAAGAATAGAATTTATATTCCAAATGTGGCAGACATGAGGAGGATTTCTATGGATGAGATCCATCAAGCTCCATATTCTGGTCACCCAAGATATCAGAAAACAATTGCTACAACCAGAAAGCAATCTTTTTGGCCAAGAATGAAAAAGGACATTGCTGAGTATATTTCTAAGTGCATGAAATGTCAGTAGTTGAAGGTTGAACATCAACACCTAGAAGGTTTGTTGCAACCTTTTCCAATCTTGGAATGCAAATGGGAAGTAATTTCCATGGATTTTATTGCAGGGTTGCCATTGAGTATGAGACAACATGATTATATCATGGTTGTGGTGGAAAAATTAACAAAGGAATCACATTTTATACCGGTCAAGTACACATATGAATTCGATGCCATTTCAAATATTTTCTTGAAGGAAATTTTCAGATTGCATGGATTTCCTAAGGCAATAGTTTATGACAAGGATACCAAGTTTACTTCCAATTTTTTTAAGGGTCTTTTTTCATATTTGGGTACAAAGTTGAATTTTAGCATCTCCTACCATCCTCAAACCGATGGAAAAATAGAGAGAGTAAATCAGGTGCTTGAAGACATGCTTCACATGTATGTAATGGACAAACCATCCAAGTGGGAGGATTATTTTCACTCGGTAGAGTTTTCATATAATAACGGGAAACAAGCATCATAGGGAATGAGTCCATATGAAGATTTATATGGAAGAAGGTGTAGGACGCCAATTAATTAGGATAATCTAGTGAATAGAATTTTTTTTGGTCCATAATTGCTTAAGGAAATGGAACAAAAGGTTGCAAAGATCAGGCATAACTTGAAATAAACCCAATATAGACAAAACAAATATGTAGATAAACATAGATTACATAAGGAGTTCAGTGTTGAGGATCATGTTTATCTTAGAGTGAGGCCAAGGAATATTTCCTTGAAGCTTGGGATTTGTGCCAAGCCATCACCTAGATATTGTGGGCCATTTGAAGTGCTTGAAAGAATAGGTACAGTTGCATAAAAACTTGCATTTCCTGCTAGCACTAGAGATCATGATGTTTTTCATGTCTCTTTTCTTAAGGAATATGTACATAATCCTAACCATGTGTTTAATTAAGATGTGATACAGGTTGAACCCTAGGGAGAGGTCCAAACCAAGCAATTGTGCATCCTAGACAAGAAGGTAATAGTGCTCCAGAATCGAGCTGTTGGACAGATAAAGGTGCAATGGAAGAACTATGACCCCCATGGGGATACATGGGAGTAACAGGATGCCATGAGAGTGGCACATCCATTTTTGTTAAATTTTGAAGAGCACTGAGGACAATGCCAATCTAAGGGGGAGCGGAATGTAATATCCTAATTTTGACCCCTATTGCATTAAAATAATACATGATGTAAATACAATTATTAAATCATGGTGAGGAGCTCAAGGCCAAGGCCCCACCATGGATTTAGTGTTTTATGTATCGACAATTAAAATCGATGCATATGGTTTTTGTGATGCCTAGGAACATTAAAAATTGAGACATCATGTAAATATAGAATTTAATAAAATACCCACAAATAGCTATGCAATGCAACAAGAGATGGGGGCATGATTTTACAAGGAATAAGGGAGGGAAATGATTCAAACTATTGAGCCAATAGTGTTGAGCCAAATGTCAATGGGAGAACCCATAAAATCTAAGCTACCCATTTTGTCTTATGCACCCAATAATTTATTTCTTCCAAATATTGGTTGAGGTAGTTAATGCCCTGGGAATGGAAGAGTATGGAAGCCAACATTTGTATTGGGGAAGCCATTAGTTTTGGAAAATCGTGTTTTTTATTATTGTTGATGTATTTGTAACTTAATAATGTATTCACTTGTATATATTATGTATTGTACCCCAATGTTTATTCTAGGAAATGTCTGTAATGTATTTGAGTCATGACATGCCCTGATGTTCCTATCAGGAGATTCAATAATGTAAAGAAGTCATGTAAAGTCATTGTGGGTAACTCTCCTATTGATCAAGGGTTAAAGTCCCCACAGTTGTGGGGCACTAGGGTTATTAGACTCTCCTAGAGATGTCGGATCTAGTAAGTAATTGTTAAGTGGGGACGACATGATAAAGTGGACATTAAGTGAATGAAAGAATATAAATAGAGAGTGAGACTCTCTATTTATTACACACACACTCAGTCACTGGGGCGCATGAGTGAGAGAGATGTTACTGGGACAAGAGAGAGACTACTGCTGTCGGGAGATCATCTTTATGCTTTTGGGGTTTTAATTTTGATGCTAATTCTATCTCTAAGGATGTTGTGGGGTTTTCTCCTTTATGGTTTCCCCGAGGAAAATCTATGTGTTCATTGTCTCTTGTGTTTTATTGCTATGCATGTTATTCTCTCAGATAAGATCCTAAGATCACAATGCTAGCTTGAATGATAAAAATCTAACATGATATCAGAGCTAACCTAAGAAGAAGACATTGTGCGGCTGTAGAAGCTATGGATTCTTATTTTTTGGGTCTCTCTCCACAATCCATCATCAAAAGTATGCTAGGATGATTCTCCATTGAAGGGCGCATCTTTCTGTCTAAGCGAAATTCGATTCCGGACATTTTCAGTTTTTGGTGCGGGAAATTAGGGCTTCTTACAGAAGAGGAATTTTTGAGTTAGCCCAGCATAGGATTTCTATCTTCATCAAAATCCAATTTTAGAGACTTGGGTTGATATTTTTGGTTGGGTAAAACTCCGGGAAAGTCAAACCCTAGTTTGACCTCGGGTCGAAAAAACCCTAAAATACTAAAACTCATACGTTTTTGTACATTTTCTATATATCAGGATTGGAGAAGGATCAGGAATTGAAACTTTCACAGGCCGAAGATAAAATCTTGATTTACACTGTGTCCAAAATTCAACCTCATATTTGCTATATTCAAGGAGATATGATTCCTCCAAGTTAGGGTTCCGACATCTTCAAGGATTCATCCCTAAATAGGACACCTAGGGAGAATTACTATATCGCGGGATACAAAGGTACAAATGAAACTTATGAAGATGTTCAATAAAGGGAACAAATTTTAATTTCAATGGTAGAAGTTTTAGACCCAGAAGATGAAACAGTGACACATGGAAGTCCGTACAACTTCGCTATGCTGAACAATCCTGAAACAGGTCACCTTGGGAAAACGATCATAAGTCCCAATTGGTGAAACCAATTCTGATGAAACCTATGGTGTTGGAACAGGGACAGGAGAGGAGACCTCGTTGAAAATTTTCAAATATAGAGGAGTAGTAATTTCAGATATAACGCAGAAATAGTATCAGGAATTTTTGTAGAAGAAATTGGTAAACTAGGGCTTCCTATTCCGGGAGATTCCCTCCATTGTTTTCATAAAAAGAGTACATTGGAAGGATTCCATTGAAGAGGTCTATATTTCTATCCAATCAGATCTAAAAGATTCCAAGTTTTTAAAATTAGGGTTTCTCTGACAAACCCTAGATCAGCCAGCTCCAAAACTGGGACAGACACCTGAAATCGGTAAGATCTAATCTTTTGCTATTTTCTTTTGAGGTTCTAATTTCAAAAGTGATCTATTACATCATCTTGATGATAAGCTTGGTGAAGTTGAAAATTTCCAAGCATGGAAGTATATGATCTCTCTCAAGAAAATGAATTGGACACCTACCTAAGTAGAGAGGTTCCAGTTCCAGAGGGAGATGATGCTAAAATCCTTACACAAGATGAACTTGGTCAAGGCCAAGAAGATCATTGCTGATTCAATCACGGATGAAATTGTACCACAAGTGTCTTCTCTAAAGACACTGAAAGAGATGTTTGATTCCTTGACCAAGCTATTTGAGGGGAAGAACATCAATCGAAATATGAATTTGAGAAAATAGTTGAAGGATGTGAAGATCCAAAATGCAGAGACCATACAGTCATACTTTACGAGGGTTTCTCAAATCAAAGAACAACTTGTAGCAATAGAAAAAGAAGTGGAGAATGCATAAGTGGTGATAGCCACCTTGAATGGCCTTCCAAGATGATGGGATTCATTCATTCAAGGAATGTGTGATGAAAGGAAGTGATTACCTTCAATAGACTTTGGGAAGAGTGCACAAATGAAAATAAGCTCGACTCATAATAAGAGAAAAGAAGATGGGAGAAACTGAAGATAAAATGATTCAAAGAAGACCCCTCAAGTGATGAGGAAAACAAAGGACTCAACTCTTGAAGAACCTATTATCCACCTTATCATTTGGATAAGAAACGATGTTATTATGAATGAAGAATATGATGAAGCCGAAGGCTCAAGAAGGTGTCTACCCACGAAATAAATAAAGATAAGTATTCAATTGTCATTTCAAGATATTGCTTTGTTATGCATTTGTTTATATTTAGTTAATGATAGAATGTTTGCATTAATGATAGTATACTACTAATATGCATGTGATGGGTAAGTAGCTCATGGTGCTATACAAACTCTCCATTGCTACTTATCTAGATTGAAACCTCTTTGCTGACATATTAGATTAGTGCACAATCTCAATGTTGTCCTGGTAGAGATGTAAGGCATCTAGAAAAGTTTCCATGAGATATGGATGAATGTTGTATTGGATAAAATAGTTGCATGATCATACATTTATGCATAAGAATTTACCATTATGAATACTCCTTATGAAATATTTCTAACCATACAAATGAATTTGACTTGTAGGAAAGATCGCATACATAATCGCCTACAAGCAAACAAGGATGAGACTTGTTCCGAAGAACAAGTGACGACAGTTCAGGATGAAGAATAATATGACAAATGCAGCAGCATCATTGATGCAGAACCTTCTAGCTATGAAGAAGTAAATGAGAAGAAAGGGAAGACCAGTTCAAGAAGAATTATGTCTAGGATGCAGTATCAATACATGAAGGGAAGTTCGTAGTTCCATCATGCAGCAGATGGAAACATCGTGGGATACAAGGCAAGATTCGTAGCACGAGGCTTCTCATGAAAAAAAGGCATACACTACGAAGAGACATTTGAAGCCACTGGAAGTGAAGTCACATGACAGGAAGAATCATGTGTGCAAATGAAAGAAGGCCTTGTACGAGCTCGGAAGACACCCATGGGATAACACATACATGAGGAGCTTGATGAAGATCTTAACCTTTGCTACAGGTTGAAGATGAAATCCTATGGAGGATGACAAGCTCAGAGATGGGTGTGAGAAGAACTTTTGAAAAAGTTCAAGATAGAGGATCTTGGTATCCAGTGATCCTAGATGGATACATAGAATATTAGTAGCATATGAAGCTACTTGTCACTCCAGTACAAAATGTTTTAGTGCATAGAGTACAGAAGACATAGGGAGTATGATGCTTCAGATGGAGTGACTGCAGAAGATCCTTAGGTGCGACATGGTACAACAGGATGGATAGATTACTGATGACTCTAGGTTTTACTAAGAGTAAAGTGGATTCCAACCTTTGCTTCAATGTTGAAGGCAGAAGACCAGTGATGCGCTTGTTATGTGTCGATGCACTATTTTCTAGGCATGGAGGTGTGGCAGAATGCGAATGGAATATCCCTAGGACTAGGGATGATGGACTGTAAGGCCATTACCACACCTATGGCATACCTGAATCTATAGAGTGATGCTTCATCAGAAGTAGTTGATGCTACGATGTATCGTTAGATGATTGGGTCCTTGATGTACCTGACGAACACGAGACCAGATATTTTCTTTGCTATGAACGCCTTGAGCTAGTTCCTGTCATATCCAAGACATGTTCACTTGCATTAGAGTAAATTTCAACTCAACATGGGCCTCCTAAGGAAAATTAATAAAATAATAGTTAAAATAATAAAATAATATTTATTACTTTTGGAGGAAGAAAAGAAAAAACTATTTTTTTGTTCATATTTTTGACATATCTCCATGTGTTTTTACTCAAATTTCGATCAGGTGAGCTTGTTGGATGTGGAATTAAATTATGCATCCAACGAGTACCCACTCGGCATACTTTTGACGGGAACTGTTACCCCAAAAACAAGAAATACCTGAAAAATGTGATGATGATGTCATCATCATGTTTTTCAGGTATTTCTTGTTTTTGGGGTAGCAGGGCCCGTCAAAAGTATGCCGAGTGGGTACTCGTTGGATGCAAAATTTAATTCCATGTCCAACGAGCTCCCTCAATCGAAATTTGAGTAAACACATGAGGAGATATGTCGAAAATACGAACAAAAAAGTAGTTTTTTTTATGATACCTATCCCCAAATTTATATTAAAAAAAATGTTTAAGAGGTGCTCCCTTTTTGAATTTTAAAGCATTTTGATTGGCTAATACATGATGACATGGAATTTGTATTATTTTTGAAAGGCCCATTTTAAATTGATATTGCCTTTAATGATTACTGCAAAGCATATTCTGAGGTACCTGAAGGATACAGTTGATTATGGGCTCAAGTATGAGGCGAATCAGAAGATTAACTTGGAGAGTTATGTTGATTCAGATTGGGCAGGCAATGCCATCAATAGGAAGAGCACTTCAGGGTGTTACTTCAGAATGGGATCAGGTGTGATCTCTTGGTTTAGCAGGAAGCAATCCTGTGTGGCACTGAGTACAGCTAAAGCAAAGTATGTCGCAACTTGTTCGATTAGTTGTGAGGCAGTATGGCTGAGGAAGCTATTGTCTGATTTATTTGATCTCTAGTTAGATGCTACTTGTATATACTGTGACAACAAGAGTTGTGTGAAGTTAACGGAGAACCCGGTGTTCCATGACAAGTCAACGAATATTGAGATCAAGTATCACTATATCAGCGATATGGTGCAGAGAGGAGCAGTAAAGCTCCAGTATGTTGCGATGGACGAACATATAGCTGATGTGTTTGTGAAGCCATTAGCCAGAGTGAGGTTTGAGTACTTCAGGGAGAAGCTTGGTGTTCTCTAGATCGAGGTTCCTCCAAGTGGAACTGATGAGTCCGTGAGCCATTCTGACATGGTGAGAGGATTAGGTTCCTTCCATGGTCAGATGTAAGGGCTAAGCCATTCTGTCATGGTGAGAATATTGGTTCCTTCCATGTCAGATATGAGTGCTGAGACATTCTAATATGACTATAGGATTTGTTCCTACATGATCAGATATAAGGGCTATTTCCATTCTCTGAATGGAGGTACCTGGTCAGTTACCAGGAATACTCAGTCTGGGACTAAGGGCCATTCTAATATGACTGTGGGATGTAGTCTCACATGATCAGATATAAGTGCAGGGCCATTCTGATGTGATTGAGGGATGTATGCCCACTTAATCAAATATAAGGGTTGTTTCCATTCTCTAAATGGAAGCACTTGGTTAGTTACCAAAAACCCTTAGTCTGGGATTGAGATCCATTCTGACATGGTGAGAGGATTAAGTTACTTCCATGGTCAGATGTAAGGGCTGGGCCATTCTGACATGGTGAGAGGATTAAGTTCCTTCCATGGTCAGATGTAAGGGCTGGGCCATTCTTACATGGTGAGAGGATTAATTTCCTTCCATGGTTAGATGCAAGGGCTAGGCCATTCTAACATGATGGTGGATGCGTTCCTCTCATGGTCAGATGTGAGTGTTGGGAATTCCTTTTTGACAATTCAAGGTCATATGTAAGTGCTGGGTGGGCCATTCTGACATAGGGTTAGATATAAGTGCTGAAGAAGACCTACATGGAGGATAGGCCTACAACCAACATGAAAAAGGGCTGGCTCTATAGAACTTCGTGTGATGAGAAGAATCACGAGATAGCACCATTGATGATGAACCAGTGATGATCTAGATCGAGTGATGATCCAGATCCAGTGATGTTGATCCAACATAGATGATCTAGATCAAGTGATGATCCAGATCCAGTGAGATGATACAGATCCAGTGATGATCCAGATCCAGTGAGATGATCCAGATCCAGTGATGATCTATATCTAGTGATGATGATTCAGATCGAGTGATGATCTAGATCTAGTGATGTTGATCCGACAGAGATGATCCATATCGAGTGATGATCTAGATCCAGTGATCATGATCTAGATTGAGTAATGATCTAAATCCAGATAAGAGGACTTGAAGATGAATATGTCAAGAACTCGATGATGATCCAGAAGATACAGAGAAGAAGACATGTGCTGATAAATTGTGTTGAGAGAATACCTTCCTAGTTAAGAGGGAGTGTTCATGTATTTGTAACATTGAAATGTATTCACTTGTATATCTTATGTATTGTACCCCGATGTTTATTCCAAGAAGTGTCTGTAATTTATTTGAGTCATGACATGCCCCAATGTTCCTATCGGGAGATTCAATAATGTAAACAAGTCATGTAAATTCATTGTGGGTAACCCTCCTATTGATCAAGGGTTAAAGTCTCCATAGTTGTGGGGCACTAGGGTTATTAGACTCTCCTAGAGATGTCGGCTCTAGTAAGTAATTGTTAAGTGGGGCCAACATGTTAAAGTGGACATTAAGTGAACGAAAGAATATAAATAGAGAGCGAGCCTCTCTATTTATCACACACACACTCACTCACTGGGGTGAATGAGTGAGAGAGAAATTGCTGGGACAAGAGAGAGACTACTGCTGTCGCGAGATCATCTTTATGTTTTTGGGGTTTTACTTTTGGTGCTGATTCTATCTTTGAGGAAGTTGTAGGATTTTCTCCTTTATGGTTTCCCTGGGGAAAATATTTGTGTTCATTGTCTCTTGTGTTTTATTGCTATGCATGTTATTCTCTCAGATAAGATCCTAAGATCATAATGCTATCTTGAATGATAGAAATCTAACACTTATTGGGCAAGTAAATACCTAGAAATGTAGGCCCATTCCATTCTTCACCCACGTCTTTCTCTTCCTCACCAGATTGGAGATCGCTGGGGCGTTTTCTCTCCCATTTTTATGCAATTCCTTCATTTTTAGACACCCAAAAATCTGGTTTTGTATTGCATAGTGGCTAAGAAGTAGAGATTCATGATTTAGGGGTGTATAAAGGGTGTTTTTTATCTCGTAATTCCCATAGATGTTTTTTGAATTTGAATTTACAATTTGGGGGTTTGTAGAGGTCGTTTTTTCCCATACTCGTTTGTTGAAATGAAATTGCTCACCCAGGGTTGATTTCCCCATCTTCAATTTTGATTTTGGTTTCCAAATATTTTTCTACATACCCAAAGTTTGTATTTTAATGTTATGTGCATCCCTCTTTTGGTATGAAAGACTTAGGAGTGTAAGAGACCCAGAATTGGCTTGATAAACCTAGTGAAGAGAGGAACGTCACAGAAAGATCAAGATGGGATTGCTAATATTCTATGCACACCCTGAAGAGCACTGTAAGGGAATGTATGGACTGAGGGACTATGTAGCAGTGAAGGGAATACTTCCTTGTGTTGGGTGTGTAGGTATTGTGGAAGGACAAGCTAGATATATCTTGTCTAGGTGTCCGCATCTCTATGGTTGATCTCACTATCTTAACAATTCTACCTTTCCATTGCCTTAACAGCTTGATAAACCCAACTATAGATTGGATTTGCTGAATTTTGATATGTATTTGGCTATGTGTAAGCCTGATGTTGGCTAGTCCCTTGTGGAAATCATGCCCATCTTTGGGCTGGTAGTTGTGCTGAGAGATTGGAGAGCACAACTAGCCTATGGTTGGGTGGAACGTTGTAGAGACATAGCTAGTTGTGGGACAACTTATTTTCAAGATAAGTATTCTCTATGTATCTAGTTTCTACAATGTATTTTCATTAAACATTATTATGAACATATTGAATGTGTTGAAATGTATTTGCTTCTGGTGTATTTTATTTCATTTTATATATGCATGTGTATTTTACTGTAATGCATTTTTTTTTCTTCTGTTCATGGGGATAGATTCCCAGTTATGATGACAGAGTAGCAATGAAGTTGAGTCGCATCCTCTCCATCGGAGAGATGAGGGGCTGAGAGATGACAATTTATGAAAATATAATAAGTATAATAATCGCATTTTTTATAGGACACACAAATAGTTTTTGGCATAGTTTCAGTAGCAGATTTGTTTTGAGATTTTTTGCAACAATTTAGTTGTTCCTTTGGAATAATGAATTTTGAAGCAGCCAATGTTAGATTTACATTTCATGGAACCTATGAGTTCATAGTTCATTTTAAATCCTATCACATAATGTGAGGTATCCCCCCTCACTTCGTAAAACATGATTCTTGTTTTTATTTCCATTTAAATTAGAATGCATTGTTCTTTCCCATTCAATAGTTTATTTTAATAATTGAATTCATCATTAGTCCGATTTACAGTTGTATTGAAAACATTAGCAACAATCAATTATTTTCATTTGTAGATGTGTACAACAATTTTTGTAGTTATTTTGTATATCATCTGTAGTCTTGAAAGTATAGTTTGTATTATGATTTCATTCATCTATATTTACATGCATTTGGTGAATGTCTATATTAAAATAATCTAGATTTTGTTGGTTTCTTTTTCACTGACCCAGGTTTGAATTGCCTTGTTTATCCAACAAAGCCCAAGATATCGCCTCGATAGAGCATAACCCCGTCAGCAAAACCTATAGAGGTGAAGTCTCATCCGAGATATCTATGGGGACTTCCATAACCAGGTTTCTGCAGTTATGGAAGTGGATTTATTCCATACAACATTTAACACGCAACTTAACCAATACAATGAGATGTATTACCATCAATATGAACACAACAAGAAATCTTACTGATACTTCAACACATATGCAACATGTAAAAATATACAGAACCATCAACACATGCAAGATATATAAAGCATATACATATAAAACATAGTTAGTGTTGACATTCCACAATATTAGTGCGACAAAATAATACAAACTCGAACACAAGGCATATAGATATTAAAGACACATATATTTAATGTGGAAACTCTTACGAGAAAAATCACAAAAGCGCTCTTCATCTAGCATGAGTAATATTGGAACGCCTTCGGTCTAGGCACTCTACTTGCAGACTTCTCTCATAATCTTCTTTAAAATGAATGTTTTTTCTCTATGTTTTTCATGCTCTCATGTTTTATTTCTTCTTTCTATCGACCTCTTTGTTGATCTCAAAAGTATTTTGAGATGAACAATCAATTATCATCCATAACATCAGCTTCCATGCATTTGATATCATGATTCTATGATCATAAAAGGATTTAGCAATCAACGATTATCCACACACACCTTGGATAGATCCTATATACCTCTTACAACTTTTGTTTCAATTGTTAAGTAGTTCTCAACTGAAACTCAATTGGTTGTTCTAAGTACCCCAATGAGTCTCATTACATTAATACATGTGCTAACAACCCAATTTACAATCATGCCCATTCCCAAAAGTATACTATTAGTCTAACTTAACTCACTCTTACATTTATTATTTCTTCAAACTATGTGGAGTTCCTGGATTCGAATTACTTGCTCGCCTTGTGACCATATTCTTCACTTTTTCGAGCAAAATTGGTATATAATTTCCTAGAGCCAAAAAATTTCATAGAAGTAACCTTCATTGATACAACATATATATTTTCCTTATAATCATCTTTTATGTTTATCACTTATTTCCTTCTTTCATATAATAAATTATTTTCTTTCATAGAATAGATTTTCTTCTTTCATAGAAATAGATTTCCTACTTTCATAGAGTAAATTCCCTTCTTTCATAGAATAGATTTCATGCTTTCATATCAATAGATTTCCTACTTTCAAAGAGTTAATTTCCTACTTTCATATATTAGAATATTTTTCTTTCATAGATCAAGAATTCAATTTTTTCTAGGGTAGCTCATTTTCACTTTGAATTTGTTCTTGGATTCTATAGGTTAAACTCCTAGTTGAATTAAAACATCTCAGAACTTGCACACACAATGCCAACACCTCTTAAGTTTGTACATCCCTTTGTTGATGATTAAAGTAGGAATACTAACTTGCATACCTATAAAAGGAAAGCATATTATAAGAATGTCGTGAAGCTTCTCGGCAGAAATGACCATGAATAAGGCCACAAGCCATAAATAATGCCCGCTGTAGGAGATCGTTGTCCATAGACTGGGATATGGATTCTAATATGAGGTTTTGTGCACTACGGATGAGTCTTAGACCATGTTTGGGAGATTAATTGATGAAAATATGCCTAGTCAAGAGTCTTTTGATAATAGTATATGATCAAGGCATCAAACCACAATGTAGACTACTTAAACTGGATTTTGAGCATAAAAGTGGGATATGGATGGAATTAGGTGTTTTTTTGCAGTCAGGATGGGCCTTAGGTCTTAAGCGTAGTAAGGGGAGTAAAAAAATCCCTTAAACCATAATTTGATTCTATGGCTAATTTTTCATCCACATGACACAAGCCACAACATAATATATTTAGAGATGATCATAGGCCTCCAAGAAAATATGGGTATTGTTATAAATTACTACATGGTAGTGATGATTTTTAGCACATTTATGATTTCCAAGGGAGCGAAATTATGCCCTTTGGCCCTAAACAATGAAGTATTTAATAATAAACGACAATAAATGATGCTATAATCCACATAACATGTCCTCTATACAAGAGCATTATCCTTGAAGTTAGATTTGGTAACCATTATGATGTTTTGTTTATCATGGCTGGTTCTCAAAGAACTATCCATAAGTCCTACATTAATTATTAACCTAGGGACATACAAACTTAGGAGGTGTTGTAACTGTGCGTGCAACTGTTGAGAGGTTTTAGTTCAACTAGGGGTTTAACCTACTAATCTCAAGAACAAATTTGAAGTGGAAATGAGATACCTTAGAAGACAAGGAAAATAGAACCACACTCTCCCAAAGTATTGGATATTGATTTGTGCATGGAAAAAATATATAGGGAATCCTTTCAAAAGAAAAAGTTGAAAGAGATTGGGATAAAGATAAACCCCCCATTTTTCCTTCCTCTGGACATTAAGGGAAACCTAAATGAAAAAGAAGAAAGAAGAAATTGGTACAAAGAGTAATTGGGTATGAGATATTACCATCCCCTAGGAGAACCCAGGATTGTTGCTTGGGACATTAGAAAAGTTATAGAGAAGCAAGAGACTTCACCATAAAAAAAGGGGATAAGTTACACAAGGATGTATAATATATTCAATTTTAGGGGATATGATAAGTATACAATACATGCATCAATTACAGTCATTAATCCCCTGTTCTAAGTGTTATGGATCAACAATCATGGATAAAATATCCCTTTTGTCATGTCCCCTCCCCTCTCATCATGAAGACGACGCGACGACTGCGCTATCTACCCAAGCATCTAGCCCCATGAACATAAGCAAAAATGCCTTAGAAGTAAAAACATATGCAAAAATATAATATAATAAAATACAACATAAGTAAATACATTCATATGTTGATGATAGATCTCAAAACAAATACATTGCAGAAATATTACAAAGAGTACTTATCTTCAAAATGAGTTGCCTCGAGCAACTAGCTATGTCGCTGTAACGTTCCACCCAACCATAGGTCAGTTGTGCTCATCTCATCAATCTCTCAACACAACTACCACCCATGAGCTATTCATGATTTCCTCAAGGAAAAAGTGAACAACGGGATCACACATAGCCAAATGCACACCAAGGTTGAGTGAAGCCAATCCATAATTGGGTTTATCAGGCTGCTAAGGAAGTGGAAAGGAAGAATTGCTAAGTTGGTGAGCTCAACTATAGAGCTATGGAAACCTATACAAGATTTATCTAGCTTTTCCTCCACAATACCTACACACTCGACACAAGGAAGTATTCCCTTCACTTCTACACAGTGCCTCAGGCCATACCTTCCATTCCAGTGCTCTCTCAGTGTGCATAGAAGAGTAGCCAACCCCTTTGATATTTTGAGAGGTTCCTCTCTTCAATAGGTTTATCAAGTCAATTTTGGTCCTCTTCCACTCCTAATTCTTTCACAACAAAACAAGAATGCACATAACAGGAAAACACAAGTGTTGGGTATCCAGAAAAACGTTTTGGAAACCAAAAACGAAATGGTAGATGGGGAATCAATCCTGGGAGAGAAAATTTGATTTTAGCAAACGTTTATGTGAATTACAGGGGTAGAAACGGCCTCCATAAACCCCTGAATTGTGAATCCATCTTCCCATCCATTATGCAAATAAAAAACGGATTACCAGCCATGGAAAGATGAAGAAAAATGCAGGAAAACATGTTCAGCAAACGCCCTAGCTAGATCCATATGCGTGAGGAAGTGAAAAACGTTGGTGTGGAATGGTTTGAGCACACATTTTTGGGTGTTTTATTTCCCCATAAGAAAAACTACATTTTTCCAAAATTCATGGCTTGCCCCAATACAAAATTGACTTCCATACCTCTCCATTCCCAATGGATTAACTATCCTAGCCAAATCTTGGAAGAATTAAATGATTGGGTGCATAAGACAAAAATGGGTAGTTGAGAGTTTATGGGTTCTCTCATTAACATCTAGCTTAATACTATTGGGTCAAGGGTTTGAATAATTTCCCTCCCTATTTCTTGTGAAAATCATGCCCTTATCTCTTGTTACATTGCATAGCTAGTTGCAGGTATTTTATTAAATTCCATATTTACATGATGTCTCAATTGATATTGTCCCTTGCTAGTACAAGAACCACAGGTGGATATTTTAATTGCCGATACATAAAACACTAAATTGATGGTGGGGCCTTGGCCTTGAGGTCCTGACCATGATTTGATATCGATATTTACAACATTTACAATTTTAATCCAATAGGGCCAAAATCGGGATATTGCATTCCCCTCCTCCTTATATTAGCACTATTCTCAATGCTCTTCAAAATTGAAAAAAAATGGATGTGCCACTCTCATGTCATCCTTGAGATCCCATGTAGCCTCATTGGGACTTTAGTGCTTCCATTGCACCTTTACCTGTCCAACGGATCGGTTCTGGAGCACTATTACCTTCTTGTCTAGGATGCACAATGGATTGGTTTGGAACTCTTCCTCGAGTTCTAGCCATATCACATCCCAATTAATCAAATGGTTAGTATCATGCACATATTTCTTAAAAAAAGAGACATGAAAAACATTATGAGCTCTAGTGCTAGAAGGAAATGCAAGTCTATATGCAACTAGCCCTATTATTTCAAGCACTTCAAATGGACCACAATATCTAGTTGATATATTGGTACAACTCCCAAGCTTCAAGGAACTCTTCCTTGGCCTCACTCTAAGATAAACATGATCCCCAACATTGAACTCGCTATGCACTCTATGCTTATCTGCATAGCTCTTCTGTCTATCTTGAGTTTCTTTTAAGTTCTGCCTGATCTTTGCAACCTTTCAATCCATTTACTTAAGCAATTCTAGAACAAGAACAATTATATTCACTGGATTATCCCAAGTCACTGGTGTCCTACATCTTCTTCAATATAAATCCTCATATGGACTCATTCCCAATGATGCTTGTTTCCTTTTATTATATGCAAAATCTACCAAGTGTAAATAATCCTCCCACTTAGATGGTTTTTCCATTACACACATGTGAAGCATGCATTCGAGCACTTGATTTAATCTCTCTACTTGTCCATTGGTTTGAGGATGGTAGGAAGTACTAAAGTTCATCTTTGTACACAAATATGAAAAGACACCCTTCCAAAAATTTGAAGTAAACTTGGTATCCCTATCAGAAATTAATGCCTTAGGAAATCCATGCGACCTGAAAATTTCCTTCATGAAGATATTTGCAATGGCATCAACTTTATGTGTGGACTTGGCCAGTATAAAATGCGTTTCCTTTGTTAACTTGTCCACCACAACCATGATGGAATCATGTTGTCTCATTGTCATTGTAAACCCTGTAATAAAATCCATGGAAATTACTTCCCATTTCCATTTCAGGATTGGAAAAGGTTGCAACAAACATGTTGGGTGTTGATGTTCAACCTTCACTTGCTAAGATTTCATGCACTTATAAATATACCCAGAAATGCCCTTTTTCATTCTCGGCCAAAAATATTTCTTTCTGGTTGTAGCAATTGTTTCTGAAATCCCGGGTGACCAGAATATGGAGCTTGATGGATTTCATCCATAAAAATCCTACTCAAATCTACCACATTTGGAATATAAATTATATTCTTATAAGTAACAAGTTCATCTCCTTCCAATTGATATCATTCATACTACCTTTCAAGGTTTTGTTGCTACAAGTTGTCCTTTATCTACACATAGACTTCATCTTTGAAAATATATTTAATAATCTGCTACCTCGAATCGGGTTGGCAACTATTAAGAGATTCCACATTCATTTCAAGTACCTTCATGATGAGTGCATCAACCACCTTGTTTTCTTTTCTTTATATGTGTTTGATTTCAAAATAAAATTCACACAAAAATTCCAACCATCTACCTTTCCTAGCATTTGAAGTTGGCTGATCAAACAAATTTTTTAGAGCACAATTGTATCTCCTTAGCTCAAATTTCCTTCCCATCAAGTAATGCCTCCACATATCTAGAGCATGTACTATGGCTGCAAGTTATATCATGAGTAGCATAGTTCTTCTCATGCTCCTTCAACTTTATTGACTCATTGCATAGCACATGGTTGTCTTGCATAAGAACTCCTCCAAGTCCTTGATTGCATGCATCGGTACATAACACAAAGTCTTTTTTGGGTCTTCAATTTTAAAAATTGGTTCACTTAAAAGAATATTATTCAACCGTTGGAAACTTTCCTCACATTTTGGTGTCCATCCAAACTTTATCCCCTTCTTTTGGAAGGAATTGATTGAATCTGCAACCTTGGAGAATCCTTCGATGAACCTCCTGTAGTACCCAAAAAGTCCCATAAAGGATCTCACATCTGTCACATTTCTTGGAGTTGGCCAATTCATAATGGCCTCAATATTCTCAGGGTCCACAGATATTCCTTCATCTGAGATAATGTGGCCCAAATAATGAATTTTATCTTTATAAAAATTACATTTTCTCAAATTTGCATACAACTTATGCTCTCTTAGCAATTTTAATTCCATTCTCAAATGTTCTTCATGCTCTTCTTCATTCTTAGAATAAATAAGAATGTCATCTAGAAATACAAGAACAAACTTGTCCAGATACTTGCTAAAAATACTATTCATGAGACACATGAATGTAGTTGGTGCATTTGTGAGACCAAATGGTACCACCACAAAATAATAGTGCCCATACCTTGTTATAATTACTATATTATGAATATATTCCTCTTTGATTCTTACCTGATGGTAACCAGACCTCAAGTCAATTTTTGAAAATACCTTTGCTCTTATTTGATCAAAAAAGGTATTTATTCTTCATAGTAAATTTGTTCAAATTCCTGTATTCAATATATATCCTGAGTGTCCCATATTTATTTTTCACAAATAGAACAGTGATCCCCTGTAGAAGGAGCAAGTCGACATAAGTCGACTTGAATGAAGACCGACTTAGTCGATCAGCCGACTAAGTCGAGAGACCGACTACGTCGGTCGGCTGAGTAAACACAGTGGTTAGTCTGTTAACTAATAGTTGTGTCGGTTCAGTGAACCAACAGGTAGTTATGATTGTAACTATTTGTAACTTGTATATTAGGATGTTGAGCCACACAAGAACGTAGTTCAGTTCTTGGCTTTGTATGATCTATTGAGAATAATATAATCTGTTCATCATATCAGTTCTTGTCTCTTGCATCTGTGTATATTTTTGTATGTATTATTGGTAACCTTATGTGATCTGTAGGATTACAACATTGGTTCCGTTGCTGGTAGTACATAACTGGAATATATGCTCACATATGATACCAGAGCAGGAGATCAAGGACTGGTGGGAGTGAAAAATTGCTAACTATCTACAAAATTACGCGAGAAGGAACAGATTGACAGTCGCAGAAGCAAAAGCCAGATTTTTCACTGAAACTCACGAAACATTTGTCGAATCCGTGCCCCATCTACTGAAGCAGCTTTTGGATGAGAAAACCGGACAAGACTAAAGAAGCACAGTTACTCCAGAAACTAATCCGAGGAGGACGTACAAATCTCTCGGAGTGGTTCGAAAAGATAGCCGACGACTTCTGTGAGGAACAAGCAGTCGAAGACAGGACCTCTGTGGAAACCATCCGACAGAAAGTTTTCACAGAATTTACTGATCAATTCTTGTGTTCCTTACCCGCTTTACTGTTCAAGTTTCTAATAGAGAAAGGAGCAGGGCACATTGCTGAACCTCGACCTCTATTACGTGAACCACCCTCCAACACTAACTGGGCGGAGAAGCAGAACCAGTGGGAAAAATTCATCGCTGAAAGGGAGTGGGAATACTTCCTGAGTAAGTAGACACTATCCGAGCTTTCTAAAAAGCGTCGGGTAGGCCATGGGGGGGTAGCTGGTCGTGTGTCGGACCTAGAGCATAGTGGATCCTAGTCGACCAGAGTCGTCGTCGCCAGTAATGCATAATCGACCGAAGAGGAACTGAAGGCATAGTATTGTACTACAGTATGTCGGACATTAAGAGAATCGAGAGGGATGAAAGACAGAAGAAAAGGGAAGCCAGACGAGAAAGGGACGCAGAGCTGCAGCAAAACCCTAGGGAGACCGACCATGATGAAGTACCGCCAGAGTCGGGTCATGACCGACGCAGAGAAGGCGAAGAAGAAGAAGCGGTGTCCCCTGAAGATGATGAAATATGGATAGAGCAGCCAGAAGCTCTCCAACTAATTGTTCTCGATGAAGGAGTGACCCTTTCCACAGTAAGTCCGCGTACCAGGATACAAACTATTATTGAAGATGACCTTCGACTAAGAGCTGGCGACATCACACTCTGGAGCCGACTAGGCGATGAACCATACCCGGGTCGACATCTTGTAATACGTCGACCGATCGAAGGAAATTGGGTGACCTTTCAAACGACACCCTCCTTTCGTAGTATCCACTTGCTCCTGCCGACACATGAAGGAGCACCCCCCCTGCCACATACATCTTTCGAAGATACACAAGAGTCAGACCTGAGCACGCCAAGTGACAGTGGGTCATTACGAAGACAAATTATCACCAATCCGCTATTCGACGAAAACAAGTCGACACCCGAAGGAAGCACAAGTTCCGTCGACCAAAACCCCATCGTCACCCCGACAGATTCGGCTGACTCAACAACCCCACCCCTTACAACACCACCTCCCCCACCCCCTCCCCCACCTCCACCTCCGACATCATCAGAGAGTAGTGACAGTGACTCTGACATGGGTCACGGATCTGCTCAGATTCCCCTTTATGAGGGCGACGAAGACCCCAGACGATACTGGTTTGTCTGCGAGTCGATATGGGAGGCTAATAAAGTAACAGAAGAAGACCGACAGATAGCCCAGTTCGCAGGAGCCCTTCGGAAAAGAGCTCTCACATGGTATATGACATTTACCGAAAGGAAACCTAGAGCAACAAAGTCAGAGATAAAGGCGCAATTCCTATCATTTTTCAAGACTCCAGATGCTAAACACCTGGCAGCCAAGAAGCTAAAGACGACCCAACAGAAGCCAGGAGAAACAGTCCGCGATTATGATAAAAGATGGAAGGATCTATTGAGTCAGTTGGACTATGTCATCGACGAACAATTACTCATTCAATGGTTCCTTGCAGGACTTCCACAGAAAGTTCGCCGACACATCAGTTTGGAGACCTTCAAGTCGTACGAGGATGCGTTGACAAAAGCTTTGCAGGTCGAGATGGATGAAGACATACCTGCCTACCCGACCGACCACCGCTTGGAAGAAAAGCTGGAGAATATGCAGAAGTCCTTGAAGGAGCTCACACTTAAGAACCAAGACATCTGGTGTACTAGCTGTTCAACAGCCGAACATACAAAGGATAACTGTCGACAGCAATTCAGTCAACAAGACGTCCGTTTTGTACAGACAAAAGCGTTTTGTGACATCTTCCAGGAACGTGGAGACCATTCCACCGCCGACTGTCCTTTCAATATGAAGAATGGAAAAGCCTCCTGGTGTGCTATATGCGAAACTGCAAATCACAACACGGCCGACTGCCATCTCAACCTCAAAAATAGACAAAACTACCAGGCCGTCTACCAGACTAATGCGGTAGCACAGAACACAGAGCAGAACAATAATAATAACCAGAATGGACAACGAAACGAGGGCCGACGCTACGACCGTCGAAATGACAATCGACGACCAGGGTTTGGAAGAACAGGTGGATTCGTTGGAAGTCGAGAAATACGAAGTCGTCGACCTACTCAATGCTTTATTTGTTACAAAGAAGGGCACAGATGCGCCGACTGTCCGTACAAGGACAGGACTGATCTGAAATTTTGTACACATTATGGGGTAGGCGATCACTCCTTGGAGGATTGCCCTACAATGTTGGAAAAAATTAGTAATAAAAATAATGTTAATGTCTTGTCTTGTGTCCAGAAGAATGATGTCATAACTACTAAGAATTTGCACATCGTCACTCGACAAGGCACTAAAACCGGGCCTGACAATCCTCAGATTAGTAAGATCACACACACAAACTCATACCCTGACCCTTGCAAGGAACAACACACATATCAAGAAGCCTCAAACATATTTTCAAAACTTGCACAGCACGAAGACATTAGTCACAGTCGACACAACTCGACCCAGCATCTAACCCATCTCATTCAAACAGATAAATCTGTTGGTCAGTTCATTGATTTACTGCATCAAATCAAAAGAACTAACTCTGAGAAACAAACGAAGAACATCTGTAGTTTAAATCAAAAAGACAAAAATGATGTCGATCCTCTTGTCGACCTAGAAATTGAAGGGTTCCATGTCCGACAAGTGGTGCTTGATTTTGGGTCTCAGGTAAATATAATGACCCAGGATACCTGGGAAAGGATGGGACGACCTCGACTCTATGAGTCAGGAATTTATCTGAAACTAGCCGACCAGGGCCTTATTGAACCCATTGGGGTTTGGAAAAATGTAGACACAACCATTAAAGGCATTTCGACTAAGGTTGATTTCGAAATTATTGACCCAAAGGAAGGATCTAGCTCCTTCCCAGCCCTTGTAGGTCGACCTTGGGGTAGAAAGATGAAAGCTTCTATCTCTCTGGATAAAGAACGTATTAAACTCAACGGAAATGGTCAGAAAGTCATAGTACCTATTAACCCCTCCCAAGGCCAACCCTGGGTTGAACCAATTGATGAGGAAGTCGATATCCGACAACTTTATCAAA
>LPNX010724177.1:0-32665 GCA_001517045.1 Pseudotsuga menziesii
TAATTCCCAAAAGAAACTAAGAATGCACTAATTAAATGTTCAAAAGAATGTATAAAAGCTACCGGCAAGGTTTCACACCATTTCTTGATTCGTCCTTCAAAACTAAGAGTCAAGCATATGCACATGACATCTTTATCTGTAATCTTGTGAAAGATACATTGATCAATAAATTGTAAAACATGTTCATATGCAGATGTTACTTCCTCACCACTAAACTTGTTTTCAGTTAACAGATCAACTATCCTTGCTGGAGTATCAACAATGATTTTTCGAGAAAAAACATCTCCAAATCGGAACAGAAGCCATTAATCAATGATTAGTTCCAGTAGATTAACTTGTCATCTACTGGCCCTCCTTCTAGCGCCAGTGTTGACGGGCATATGTGACTATGCACGCAACGGGGGAGACAACCCAGACCGGGATCCTTAGAGCAGGCTCCAAGCTGTTTGGGATGGTTGTTCCCGACAGGTTTAAAGGCTCTGTTAGCCTGCACTAGTACAAAATGAGGAATTAGCTACTATGTGACTAAAAATTCTAGTCACCACAGGTTTTTCAAGTGATTTACTACTAAATATGAGCAATTTTGATTGACCCAACTATAAACAACTAAAATTAACGACTAAGTTAGTCACCAGTTAACAAATATGACTACACAATAAGTGACAGAGTTAAAAGTGACTAACATAAACGACTAATTTAGTCATGACATAAAAAATGACTAACTAGAAGAATATGAATTAGTCATTTTTAATTGTGTCATGGAAAATTGCAATTGTGATAATGAAGTGTTATAATTTAGTAAATTTTGTAAATTGTCTACCTTTTATTAGTAATATTGGTGCCATGCACCTCGATCTTCAGAGATCCAACAAAGCAATTGAATGAATTTTCTCTTGACCATCTTTATCCCTGCTGCACCATTGAAGCAAACTGTTAAGTGTTTGCCAAAGGAAATTAGGTTCCTATAGTTACAAATTAGGTACTAGAATTAGTACTATATCAATACCTAGAAGCATCATAGCTAGTTGTTGATCCTTCAATGTAAGATTCCCAAGTCCCATACTAAGGTGTTTTTCTAACTTCAATATATATAAATATCATGATTTGTGACCGTAGAACTAGCTGCACCAATCGACGTAGCTTCACCAGGATCAATTCCTTTAAACGTCGTAGCAATTGATCCAATAATAATTGAACCGATGGAAGCACCAAGAACAATATTTTAACCAATCAAAGACTCAATTATAATTAAACTAGGGTGCTGACCCAGAACCAGTCTCAGATCCATATGTAGTAAAAAGGTAAAATCCCAACCCCATCTCGAAGTTTCAGGTAAATATTCTGATTCCTCAATCTCTAACAGTCCTCACCTCGCAGAATATGATATGTATAATGAAGTGATGACCTCTCCTTATAACTATCAATTTAAAACTCCTTTATGCATTATTGGTGAGGTAAATTTTGCATCTGACGTCACCACCCTCTTGATTCACGATGTGCACAACTAGAGACATCCAGTGAGGTCTCTACAACTCCAGATGTTAGTGGACGTGTTTGCTAGCATCAAGCCTCTTCTCTAAGTGCAATATTGTTGTCAACCTGTACACTCAAAATTAGTTCAACTGATTGTCGTCAATGTTGTTGGGCATTTGTCTAGTTATGTGCTGGTAAGTTGAATCCTTTTGGGTTAATATTCACACTAATCTATGTTGATAAGTTTATTAGGGATGCCATTCATGAATGTGGGGACACATCCAGTGGATTTACCCATAATATTTATTTGAAAAAAATAGAAAAGTTAAATATCATGAATGAATATATCAATCTTTAAGCCCCAAATTTAGTTGTTAGAGTAATAGCTTGAGTGGGTCTAATGGTTATGAACATGTGTTTCCTCCCAGGAGGTCACATGTTCAAATCCATAGCGGGGTAGGGTATGTACACCTATGTAGACTTTAGCAGTTAAATAGTTGCACAGAGGAGGTTCCTTGTCCCACAAATAAGGGGGTCTCATACAACAAAATTGGTGTCTCACTTGAGTGTGATCTTAAAAATAGATTATTATTATTTCTTGAAAATGAGGAAATAAATTCAACACAAATGGAATGGAAGTACACAAAAAATACCTTTAGCAAAATAGGTCTACCTAATCGAAACCATAGATTATTCTCAAGAGATCAACACCTCAAGTGATTGGGAGATAAGTTTTAGACTCTAAATCATAAGCTACTAGAATGATGAACATAAATTTAAACCTAATTAATTACTAGGAACTTTAAATTCAATATTATTATTTTTATTATCATAGAACAACAATAATTATATTTACACCCCCAAAAAAATTAAATATTTTTGTTTACAAATCCATGAATATTATTATTTTTATTATCATAGAACAACAATAATTATATTTACACCCCAAAAGAAATTAATGTTTTAGTTTACAAATCCATGGAAAGGACTTGAGTTCTTGATATCTACTTTGAAATTCATTGAAAATAAGATTATACAGGACACTTAAATTCAGAGAAAACACTCGCTTGGTATGTGAAATTTCCTCTATGGAATTAAGCAGGTGTGAAGGAATGGTGAGCAGCGTTCAAAATTGAACCCTTTCTAGCCCTTCCAAAGGGTTCTAGCCCTTCCTAGAAGTGTAAAGTTAAAATTTCCCTTCAAAAAAAATTTAAAATCTAAATTTTACCCTTCTAATTAAGAAGGGCATAATTTATGTCAACATTTCAAAAGAAGGGGAACATTTGAAATTACCCATCCATATAAATTTCTCAAGATATTGAAATTCCTATGCTATAAATTTTGAATCATCATTCAAAATATTGGAAATTTGATAAATTATAATAACTCACTCACTCATGTCATGCACTCACACCTTAACTGTGCAAGATGACCAGTAATGATTGATCACTATGAGGCACTAGCCATCAATATGTGACTCTGACTCCCAATGGGGCTGCAATCTAAAGTGTGGCAATGTGTCAACGACTACGACTATAACAACAGATAGAAACTACTAGTCTACTACTAGGCCCAAAACAAGCTCAAAACTTTATTCCTACTACCGATGTTAACCTCACTACCAATGTCCACTATTTTTTAATCAAAATGAAATTCGAAAGGCCAGTTTGATGAGTCCTCCTCTACAAGACTTCATTTCTTGCATGAATATCATGGACTCATGACAACTATAAACAACACTCAATGTCATGCAAATACAAATAATGGAATGTAGATAAGATCACAAACTGTACATAGGTCGATTTATGCAATGCTATAGAGAGGTATCATTGGGCACACGATATGGAGAAACAATGAGTTAGAAAAAACATTTGGGCCAAAGCATCTGCTCAATGGTTATTAATAAAATTAAAAAAACAATTGTTGGCTCAAGAATAGTCTTTCAATTTGATGGGTGGCATGATCATGATGTAATCTCCCTTCGTCCTTTTATACATTTATGGTTTCTCACAACAATTGTCCTCAATGGTCACCACCAAAATACATATTAAAATTACCTATGTTTACATCCTCTTCTCTATAATCCTCATCTCATAGTCATAACTAAGGATTATTATGCATGCACATCCTCACATTATAATATCAATTAGGTCAAGGCACAAAGACAACCATAAAATATCAAATGTGTCAAGATGCAAAGAGTAAGAGACAATTATAAGTAAGTATTATATTAAATTTACCATATAAGAATTTAATTGACACTATCAACTAAGATTTGACACGTTGGATTGTTGTGATATTCTTATCACTCCTTACGAATGTGATTGCAATGAATTCTTTGAAGGTGAAGTCTATAATTTTATGGATTCTTCCTAATGATCATGCCTTTTGGTAAGACAAAAAGGAGGGTAGAGTCCTGCAACAACAGGGAAAATAGTTTCGACATAGAGGTATACACATTAATTGTTTTCATTAAATAACTTAAATTTCCTACCTATGACTATCGATTCACTGAATCGTGGACTGGTACAAAACATAGAAAATTTGAGAGCCATGAGCCCTTAAATACTCACACCTAGAACTTTCTCAAATCTAGCCATTAGTAAATTTATTTTGGTATTTTGGTTCAATTTAAAAGGCAGATTGTTGAGGCTCAAACATGCAATGTGTTGCAAGGCTTCAGTTGACTTAGGATTGATTCCATTGTCCCTCCATACCATACATGTATGCTTTCATGACAAGTGTTGAACAACATAATTTGATGCCCCAACCTCGGTTATGCTAGCGTTTCTAACTTGCTTCGTATCTAGGATTTGTTTTTTTAATGTTTTATGAGTTGTGTATTATTTTTTCTTAGGTGCCCAATCCCCATGATTCTTACATCTCTCAAGTTTGGATTGTTTCCCTCTCTCTGGTTTAAATTAAGTTTTTGGTTATATATATATATTATAGCCTCGTTTTTCTTAGTGACTTCATTTTGTATATAGTTAATAGTAAGTAATTCTCTCATGGTTCTAGTTATTCTTTAATACTATATTTAGTTACGGTGTCTTGCAATATGCATAAGGTCGAGCGGATGCCCCAATATGGTTATCACATAGTCTAAGTAGTTTTTTTTATAATGAAGTGTGCTCCAACTCAAAAAAAAAACAATAAAATAGTTCTTATGTTAGTGAACTATAAAATTAATGATATATATATGAAAAATTAATGTGTTCAAAATACGTTGGATTGAAAATATATCATTTTTTCATGTGCTCCTAGAATAAATAACCTTCCAATTGAAATTAAGACGCCCCCTTCAAATTTGATCATTGGTGGCGAGCCACAATGAATTCAAAGGTCAAGTCAAAGCAACAGGATTCTTCATGACATGTTTACAAATCTGGAGCTGCAGGCTATGGAGGGAAAGCATCCGTATTTAATCCCAAGAACTCTGGCCAGGTGTGGATTTATTAAATGTATATCACAAGAATTTACTCAATTACTCAATTACATTCTCCAATTTGTCACACAGAGATCCCTGGATCGAAAAGCATTTGTTTTTTTTCACTTGCGACTGGATACTATCAAATCCAATGCTATCGGTGGACCGTAACTGTTTTTGGAGGAATTGGGTATCCAGCATCCTAGGGAGCCAGGTTTTCCATCGTTTTGTTTAGCATTTAGCACTGATTCTCACCATTAACATCAATTTGGAATGTCTAGTTTATTTTTATTATTATCTTGATTGGAAACGTTTCGAGGATTTGCACTGCACGACACTAACTTTGTGCCAAGTCAAACAAGTAACTATTCCGGTGAAATTGTATAGAACTTTCTCTCAGCCCTAATACTTATTCCTTTGAAATTAATACTATTTGGGTGGAGCATTTCACAGTAATAATGAAACCCTACTGGATTGCTTAATATTTTACCAACCTCATCCATGAACCAAGGTCCCATGGGCCGATTGGTCAAATTGTTTGGACCCCAATGCACATCGAAAAGGCCTAAACTAAATGACAACATAAAATTGGAAGCACTTCCAGAAGCATACCCTGACCTGCTGCACCACATAGAGTGGGTGCCAGGGTTTAGGGGTAGCTATTCAGCAAAACTTGCCCGAGACATATGGCTGGCTTCATCCCTTCAATACTCCTCTCTAAGGGTGAGGCATACCACTGCAAGAATGGAGACCTGGTGGAAAATTGACACTCTGTCATCCTCACCAATGAACCAATGCACCCTGTTGGAAAATACCTATATTTTAAGTTTTCCCCATTTATTTGGACACTGATGAAATGGATCTCGCAGTGAAAGATGGAGATTTATTCCACAGGAAGTACTATTGTTGATGTATGTCACAATTAAGATTTTCATAAGAAAGAAGGTTGATCACCCTCAGTACAGGTGACATAGCTGCAACTTGATGCTTTTCCAAATCACCACCTTGCTTTTGATTTGATAGCCATAACTGTTTTGGGATAAAATCACGTGCATGGGTGTACACACACAAAATATCATATGTGCATTGTTTCTTGGCATTGTTGATTTTTATATGTACATGGAGAAGTAGAAACAATACATGGGAATAAACCTTGAAAAACAACTTATTTAAGTAACAAACACCAAGAGCATAGGCTGTAGAAAACTACATTACCTTTTACAATCAAAACAAAGAGCAGACTAATAGTTATGCCGAGTCTCTAACCTTCCTTGAACAAGATGAAAGGGCTTCAAAGCTCCGTGTGGAGGCAAGGTGCTTTCCATGACACACCCCTTACCTACTTGGAAGGAGTACTGCAATTTGATTTTCTGGGCCAGACTTCATTGTGATAATATTAACATTTATATGCTAGAAGTATGACATATAGAAGTCCCAAAGTACCTAGTTCTCATTTTGTAGCCATTCTACTTCAGCTTCTTTGAGCCTATCAGCCATTTCCTCATCTTTTTCTTCTCCTCTTCATAGGTCTGGAACTTGCCAGGACACTACCCTGGATTAAAGCTTGCAATTTATGGTGCATATTCATCTATCCATCTGAATGCTTACAAGTGGATACCCATGCCTTCAAAAGAAACCCAAACTTCTCTTTTAAGCACCAAGGTCAAGACATACAATCTTCCTGGATAACAACATACCTAGGTTGTCAATGTAGATTCTCTAGTTTGATTACTTCATTAAACTAATTAATTTCCTCAGGTGTCATCGTGATTCATGATGTATGTCACATGTAGGCATGAACAGAGATGCTTAATCATCAATTTCTATACTGATTTTGGTTACTGTCAATGTTTTAAACTATATGCTATGAAAATGCCAATTTCTGATTTTGACCTTTTTGTGTTTTGGTGTAGGGAAATCGGGCAATAGTGGAAATTCAACTTGCAGATTACATATACCCTGCATTTGACCAAGTAAATTATTCATTTGTGTAGGTACATTTGGATTACTAAATTTGGCACACAAAAAAAGAGTGAAAGGTTTAAATCACTGTTGCTGGACTTTAACTAAGGTCCCCATAATCTGAAAGAATGAAACTTAGAATGTTATTTCAGTAAGCCAAAGTACATGGCTATTGGGTTATGTTTTCACCCTGCATTGGGACCTCCTTTAATATAAATTTTCTTCTTTTACACACACACACACACACACACACACACACACACACACACACACACACACACACACACACACACACACACACACACACACATATATATATGCTTATATGCAATGGTTACCTCTTTGTTGTCACTAACTAAAATGGTGGAAATCTGTCTTTCTCAAGAATTCCAATTGGAAGTTTGAACCTTCCCAAGGATGAAACTAATCCTATTATATGAAACAGGATGAAATGTGTAAAAAAATTTATATCAACCACCATTTAGTGTCTTCCTTCATCTCAAAACTTGTTCTTTGCATTCAAGTAGATTTACATTGGATGGCTTGTAATGGGTTTGTAGACTATTCGAAAGGGAAGTGAGTATTGTCATTGGTAATCTTTTCTATTCAATGTTCTCTCTTCTTTCACTGATTAAATCTTAGAGAATCTCTACTCCAGGAATCGAGTTTTAAACACTGATTTTTATATGTACCAACAATCATGTTGGTTTTCTGAGAAAACAACCTCATAGTTTGCTTGTAAAAATATCAAAATAACAAATGAGCTGAATTATGGTGCAAAATGGAAGGATGTTAGTATGTGAGAATATTGTCATGTCACAAGTTTTCTTCATTGGATATGAAAAAACTAATCTATTGACAAGTATGTTACCATAATGGAGCCGAACACAGGGTGTCTACTAAATGTATTCGCTCAAAACATGTGTTTACAAAGACAATTATTAAAGTCCTTCTGTGTACATTAGGAATCAATATAAAACCCCTTTGAACCCCATTTCTGTAGAAATTTTATATTTAAATCCCTTTTTACCCCTTATTTCTTCTAGTAACCCCCCCGAGAGCTGAATGGCTCAGAAAATATGTAGTTCTATCCAAAATATGAGATCAAGAAATACGCTATAGGTTCTCTCATTCCCTTTCATGGCAGAGTATAAACCATTATAGATGCATTTATTGTCTAGTTATTTGTTTGAATTGAGCTAATGATGTTAAGAATCTAAGATTATGTTTTAATCTAATAAGTGTTTTTCTTCAGCCACTCTTCATAGCCTTTGGGCTTACCATATAATGGGGCACAACCTCCTATTCCAGAAATAGTGAGGTTGAGCATTAGCATTCTAGTGAAGTGATGTTTATTTTGATTTCTTATGTTTGAAACTATTGCCAATCACTGTTATATCTAAATTGGAAATGGCAATCTCTAGAATTGGGTTAGAGGCAATCTCTAGAATTGGGTTGTACGACCATTGACATGTGATGAATCCCAATTTTCTTTCATTATAGAGGTTTAATTTCCCTTTTAACATTTACATTCACCTCCTATGTCCTGTGCATCAACTTGACTGTAAAGTTGTGTACCATGACTAATAGTATACAACTTCATTCACAAACTATTGTGGAAAGGAAATGGAAAGAAAATAATAGCTATAGGCACAGTGTATTGTTTATCTAATTTTTTAATGCTATTTTCTGTAAGGGAATATTGGCATAGTTTCCATTGAACACTTGCCCTTGCTTTCTGTAGATTGTGAATGAAGCTGCAAAGTATCGATATCGAAGTGGAAATCAATTTAACTGTGGAGGAAATCAATTTATCAATGTTTAGTCTATCTTGGGTCATTAGGGCTATGTTTCCCTTTTTCCCGTGTAAGTTTTGGAACTATATGATTAAGGATATATTTATGGTCTCATGTAGGTGTTTATCATGGATCAGAATATTTTAGTGAGTGTAAGGGTCTATTTGTTAATACAAAGTATGTTTGCATTTGTTGTTACTTGTTGAGGTTTGAATTATATTCACATTTTCCACTATTTTAGTTGTCTCTCTAGACTTATAACTAAGAACAGTGTTGTTCATAGCATGTTTGATGGTTGATATGTTCTATGATCACCAAGATATTGAAGAGTTTGACTTTATAACCCCAAGAATAAGGCACTAATCTACTTGAATTCACCACCATACATCTATTGCATATCATAAACCCTTGTATTGATAAGTCTGATATTGTTTTAAGGTTTTGAGGACATACTTAATAATCTAATAAGGGAATCTCCCTTCACTAGTACAAAATGAGGAATTAGCTACTAGGTGACTAAAAATTCTAGTCACCACAGGTTTTCCAAGTGATTTACTACTAAATATGAGCAATTTTGATTGACTCAACTATAAACGACTAAAATTAACGACTAATTTAGTCACCAATTAACAAATATGACTAGATAATAAGTGACAGAGTTAAAAATGACTAAAATAAATGACTAATTTAGTCACGACATAAAAAATGACTAGCTAGAAGAATATGAATTAGTCATTTATGTTAGTCATTTTTAATTGTGTCATGGAAAATTGCAAATTTGGCAATGAAGTGTAATTTTTGTAAGTTGTCTACCTTCTATTAGTAATATTAGTGCCATGCACCTCGATCTTCATAGATCCAACAAAGCAATTGCATGAACTTTTAGCCTTATGGGGGCTTTTATGGTTCGCAAAAAAAAAATATCTCTAGCTTTCTATTTTTGGCGAATCAAAGGTCATGATAATTGATTGGGCTAGAGGTCTCAACAAGTTGCAGTCACTGAGTTATATATGATTGTTGGTTGAAAAGGATTGGGCTCCTAAAGAATTGTTTTCTTTCTTTATCCTTCAGGCACGTACCTGTACAGGGAGTTCAATTCTAACGAGGACCTACTGTGTTGAATACTTAGGCTAAGAGGACTAGATTTACAAGTAATTTGTCTGAATCTAAGAAGATGCTTGAAGACACATCTAAGAAGACTAAATTGAATTGGAATTCAGGAAATTCTAAACATGGTGATGAGATTGGTGTCGATGGACAGAAATTGAAACTGACAAATATTGGTATTGAGCTTCACGTTGGGTCTCCACTGCCTTCAGAATGGCATCATTAATGTTTAGTCGACCTTCAGATTTGTTCTGTGTTTTTCTTGATTATCTATTGTGTTTTTTTTCTATTCATTTTTTTTTCTTTGTTGTGGATGTGGTGGAGATGAAATATGAGAGTCTAAAACTAAAACTATTGTCCTAGTTAATTAGATCTATACTTATTTCTATATAAGTTAATAATTGTTATTAATTACAATATTAATCAGCTAACTTAGATCAATTTATGCTACTGATTTATAATCAGACCTATACCTAAGATTACGAAGGTTAATTAATATATATATTTACAAGATCAAACTGTTAATTTAAATCTACTTCAAGCTAGTTAATTCAAAATACAAGGAGCAAAACAAAAAATATTAACAAATGTTCTACAGAAATATATTATATACAGTGATTATAAGAAATAATATGAATGTAATACATATAAAAGAAATCTGATTCAGCTAAAATTTTAAAATGATATAATTGACAGAAAATAAAATCCATTCTAACTCTAATCGCGATCAGGAGCAAGAGAATATTAACCTGTAACCAAATTCTATTGATAGAACTACTGCATGAGTACCCTTGATAATATTAAAAGAAATTCAAACATTCACAACACCATACAGTAATCATTACATATCATATAAGCTGCGATATCAATCATCACTTCACGACATGATATATCAACAAAACCGAAACATTAAAAAGTCGATAATGATACAAAAATATTTGCAAAAATTCTTTAAAGAATGTTATGACAAATACTGATAATATAGAAAATGGATAACAAGACCAATAGACATCACAAACCATATGCAAAGTATTAAAACTATAAACATAGATTAAGCATCATCAGTTCAACATACTGTAGCTGCTGACATGAAAATGTCTCGAGTCACAGGTAGATTAAACAGTAGTCTCGTTCTTCCACTTATCCAACTATCGATCCCCCGGTAGCAGTGTTTGATGAGCTTTCAAGAGAGAAATCTCTTAAACTTTGGCAGCCCCCAGTCTGCTTCCCCAGCTCTAGCTCTTGGTTTTCTCTTCAAACATTGAAAAAGAAATTCTCCAATACTGTTGAGCATTCCCAGAATTACTCCAGACAACAGCGTTTGATCTGAGAGAGAAATCTCTCAGTCCAGTCCTCCCACCTCCCCTCTACAATCAAATTCTTCTCTCTTAAATAAACCACGATCAGAAGAAATGAAACCAAATTAAGCTCTGCACTTGTGAATTTTTGGAAAGACCAATTTCTTTGCCGGCCGCAACTACAAAAATCGTGCTCAAACGATCCCCAAAATCGCCTAGAATCCATCATTTTCTGGCAAAATCCACTTGAGTAAAACTAAATGGGTCCGATCTGAAGAAAATCCATGTGGTGGATTTTTTAGATCTTCCTCCATTTGCTCACAATGTGGCTCGAAAAATCGCCTATCAGTTGAGAACGCATTTTCAATAACTGGCTGAAAATAAAGTTCATCTCCCGGCAGTTTCTCTGGAAATTGAACTGCTGCTCCTTATTTTATTAGAGAATATCATCTCAGCAAACCCGACCAAAACCAAGGAATCAGCATTGCATAATATCTGGCATGAGATCATGCGTATAGTTCTAAACAAACCCAAACTTCAAGAGATAGCATAACTGTACGCTCCTTATTTTATGAACCTGCATAAACATAATCCAATCGCTCACATAAAGAGAGGAAAGACTTATAAAAATAATCTGATAAAAGGATAGGATAAGAAAATAAAAATAAAATCATCTCCCTCTATCATTTTTTAAAACAGAAAAATATTTTTATTGTTGAACACTTAAAACCAGCGCGATCAGGTAGAGAAGATCACTATGATCCCTTCGATTTTTCTGGCACCTCCTTCACATATGCAATGGCGTTGATATTGATAGATTTTAGGGTTTATGTCTTCAATGCTAGCTAACAAAAATGAAACTTTACAGCAGTAAATATCGACACATGGAAACATCTTCCTTCCTCAAACTTAGTGATTTTGTTTAATAGCATTATTACGAGGTGATTCTCATTAAAATTTTGAAGATATCACTGCAATCAAACAACTTGATAACCATTTTTATCATTCAGTTTAGCAAGATTGTCTCCTAACGCTGGCGATCTGGTAGAAATAATCTCAACATGGTGGCACGAATCCAGCTGTTTTGGCGTTTTCAAAACTCTGTGATTTGTTTCAATAGGTGCAATTGAAATATTTCAGAATCTATTGGATATTTGTTTTATTGTCAGTGGCAGTATAATAATCCATAGATTCGGCTGACTTAATGTGAGGATCCCGTTGTGGATAAAACAAAATACACAAATCTTTCCATTGAAACGATAACCCTTTTAACCTTCATTGATAACCACAACGTGGCGTTATTCAAATAACCGGTGAATAAATCAGAGAATAATCTTCAACAAAAAGGAAAAATATGCTTGTTCATGTTGATTCCTAATATTTTTGCAAATATGATAAAATTAAAATAAAGTGTCAATTATACCTAACATTCTAGGTAATTATTAAAAAGATCAAAGAACTTCATTTATTATATTTATACAAAATAATTAAAAGATTTATTTATTTTGTATAAATAATAAAAATAAATAAATTCTATTAATTGAAAAGATACTTATTTGATCTTTAAGTATTCAACACTTTTTAATAATGCAGCAAAAATAATATGATAGGCTTAGTAATATATTTTTCAAACTCTTAAATTGAGTGCATGGTTTTATCCTCCAATATCCATCGTTAAATGAATAAGAATTACCAAGTTGAATAATTGAATCAAAATTATCCATTTATAAGATGCAAAAAATACAATAATCAACCTTCCAATTTCAACACAAAATCACATAATCGAATGATAAATAATTGGATAAGAAATCACTTACTAGGTTATGACAAATTATTAACACTTATCCACTCAAATAATAATTTCAAAATAGTGATTTTGTCAACTAATCCATAATTTGCAAAGGTTTCTTTAAAAACATTGAATTTCATGTTTCAGTAGCTTCTGGAATGTCACCATTTCAGTGGCTATCAATTCTTTAGGTTTTCTATATGAAATTCAAACATTTCATCAAAACAAAATACAATTTTGTTTGATGAAATAATGTTTTTTTTTAAAGGCTGTTAGGTAGGGGCACAACACCACTATAGACATCTTTTATCTTACCATGGGTCTGAGAAATGTTTATAGGGATTGTAGGTGACAAATTCGCCATGTTCCCTTTGGCATATATTCCATGAGTACCTAATTGGATCACAAGACTACCAACATTCTCGCTAAGGGTCATCCTAAACTCATCACACTCGATTTGTTCAAGCTCTAGGAGGAAGTAAGAGCGATGATGAAAATATTCCCATGGTTGTTCCAAACCATTCATGGCTTCAAGTATCACTCCATCAAAAGGAAATCATCATTGAAGTAGCCATGTGAGCATGACAATGCAACTACCCAAGTGGGCAGTGCAAAGGCGTCGTCCTCCTCCATCCACAAAGAGGGTGGAATAATATATACAACGAGATCAAGAGTAGCTTGATAAGAAATCTCCGCACCAGACAATGGAATTTCCATCTTGGCAGGTAAATGGTCTTCATCCAAATTTATCGCAGAAGAGAGAGTCCAAGGGTATTCCAAATACATAGTGTGAAATGGGACCGAACTCATCAATGACGATTCACTACCAAGAGTGGAGCCTATAGTAAGGATTGGTGTGGAAAATTTAAAATATCCCATCAAAGATAGATACATTCCCACACCAACATTCTTAATTACCGGCTGATAATTATCAATAACCAGGATGGTGGAACCCGAAGATGCTCACGTACCTGAATTATCAAAATACATATGCTCGATTGTAACAATTTTATCTTTGAAAGGGAATCAAATAACACAAATGATGGAAGACACAATCCCTCCCATATTTTAAATCCAATTACGAACCAGTAAAATGTTTTAATCGAGGGGCACATCAACCACCTCAACCTTGATGGACACAGTCTTCCCTCCTGACTAGACCTGAAGAGAAGGAAGAATACCATGCGGCTGAAAATAATGTCCATCAAAGGTAGTCAACATGGTGCTGAATTTCGACAATGGTGGTGAACTAAGGCCTTTCCAATAGACTAGAGACATCACAGAGGCCGCAACGCCTTTATCAAACACTATGTGTTTGATCATGTTGTTCATACACTCCACATGGAATAAGAAATCCACATGGTAAGGAAAGTGATGATGGGCCTCATGGGTTTAAAATCTAATCACTTTGGAAGGATGAGAATCAACCATCCCAAGGGAATTCAATAAGGCCTTTCTCTAGGAAGGGAAAGTCTAAAGGACTTCGAGAGCTGACATTGTACAAGAAGTCTGACCCAAATCCTCGAAAATAGAATAGTGTTGGGTGGATCGGGCATAAGGATTGTGCCCTGAGTGCTTTAGGACTCCTTTAGGAATGCCAGGTATAACCTCAGGCTTGTTTATATGCAAAGGAACCTCGAGAGGTGTAGGTTATTTTCCCACATCGCGTTGCGATATCGGATCATTGGTCAATCTCGACAAGTCAGGAAAGTTCAATGTATCTAAGAAAGGGATCCTAGGATGTTCCATGGGATTCCACGCTCCCTGGCTAGATTGGTTCATATAGGTTTGGTGATTATAAAGACTGTGGCATTGTCCATTTGGATATTAACCTCCTCCTGCATGACCCATAAAAGGATGCACAGGAATGTTATAATTCAGAATTCCTTGAGAATGAGGTGTTGAATAGCCATACTTATAAGTTTGGTAGAAGTATTTCCTTTTAGGTATATAAGGAGGTACATAACCTTCCGACAAAAAGTACCGGTAGATGAGGGGACAATGTAGTTATAAGTAGCACTCTGTCCCAAAGGACCATGTGAGTTATGAGGAGGTTGTGTCACAAGAAATAAAATAGAAGGCACACTTATGGTGGAAAAGGAATATAGGATGGAATATAAGAGGTACCTCCTACATTCACGTCTCTAGGGTCACATACGTGAAATGGAATCCCAGTGTTAGGCCTAGATGAGGGGTATGCAAATCCTCCCAACAAAGGTGCGGAAGGTGCAATATGACCACTATCAAATCTATCGGTATGTAAAGGAATGGTAGTTTCCTAAGGCACAACACTAGGACCTCTAACAGAGTCTACTGCAGATGACGAAAAACTATCAATTATATTTGGCATGCCCAATATAAAAGGTCCGGAGCTAGAGGGAATATGGTGAGTCTCTCCACCCAATCTTTGCAAGGAATTCCTTCCAAAATCAACTACAAAATATGATAGTTGGGGTTGTGAAGTGTGGGAAGTATCAATCCCATAAGGATTGGTTTCAACCGGAGTCCCAGATATCATGTGATTCAGATTCCCCCTCCCGGAGGAAGGAGAGTGAGGGATCTTCGTGTGCTCATATGTAGTAATCATAAGAGAAGTGTGTGAATCAAAGTGTGTATGAGTATGCCTAGAATGTCTATTCATATTCCAAGGAGCAGTAGAACCACAAGGTGAAATCCCTGCCAAACGACAAGAATGGTGGGGTGACAGACCTCACTCCACGATGAATCCATAAAATAAAACAGGCTCAACCAATAGAGAACCCTAAATAAATCTAAGCACAAAAATAGCACACTCATAAGAAAATCTAAGCCAAGTGAAAGCAAGCCAAGAGGGAGGATAAATGAGCTCTTGACTGCAGCAGGAATGTCTCTCCTAGGAGAGGCCTGAGACTCCCATACACTACAAGCATAGGTGTGTAACCAATTATAGTGTCCCTTAGCTTCAACGCATGAAGTGATTTTGTTTTCTAACCCCTACCTGGACATAACACTCACATAATAACCTCTGCAAGTACCCCCTGCGATACCTACTTAAGATAACTAAGGTCACCCCAATATAACCAATGCTCAGGAAGACTGTCGCAAGCGCGATCTACCATATGGGTGTTGGGACTCAAAAATGTAATATTTTCATCCACTTTACCTTTTGCTATTATTCACATTTCATCATCCCATTAACCTTTTGTTATACCATTTCCTTATTATTTTCCACTTTATTCATTTTAGTATTAAAAAGGAATTTATGATTAAATGTTATAAAGTCAACATGTTTTTCATATATATCTCAAAAATGTGTGAGCTTTGTAATTTGTAGGAATTAATACAAAACACTTCTCGAATATATATTCCACCATTTCAAGGAGATAGTTATTCAAATCATATTCCAAGGAGAAGATCATGGAGATTTGCTTGGCATATCTTATCCAATATTTGTGAGAGACATGTGGAGGATTTCAAGGGATCTTATTTTGTAATAATGGGAAAGTAGTTGAAAGTAGTTAAGAGATTAGTGGATCTATAATTATGAGATGGTTATGTTATCTTCAAGGCTCTCATGTAAATGAGAGTGCTCTCTCTCTCCATGGGGGTAGTTTTTTTATTAGTCTTGATTAGTATTAGATTGTAGAAATTAGTCTTAAATTTGTAATTTGGAGAAGGGGATTCTTGGCTTTGATTCTTAGTTTGATTCATGGTCTCATTATTGTTTCATGATTTGTCATTTGATTCTTGTAATGTAATTTGAGTTAGATTTGTTATGTGATATCACATATGTTATTGGTCGTTAAACTCTTCACATGTTGTATTGCTTTTCCTTCATGCAAATTTCCATTCCTATATTAGTTTTGATTTCAGCAATTTCAATTCGAAAGTATGTTTCAACTTCTTAGATTAGTTGTTAGATTAGATTAGTTCCACTTTGGTCCTGCACATATAGTGTGTGTGCTTCGTAAGCCTACAAACCTCAGATTAAAAATTAAATGGTTGGGAAATTACTGTAATGAAATTAAAAGGACATTAATTTCACACAACATTTTGGCGCCGTTGCCGGGGAAGTACAATGGATTGAAGTGTAGATTTCAGTTCCTGCAAGTGTGGTAGTGTAAATGTTAATTCTTGCAAGTGTGTAAGTGTAGATTTCAATTCTTGCAAGTGTGGTAATGTTAATTTCAATTTCTGCAAGAACGTTTCAATTACTACAAGAGTGATTTCAATTTCTGCAAGTGTGTTTAATTTCCGCAAGTGTGAAGAGGTTTTTTTTGTGTTTCAATAAAAGTGTTTTTCTTTATGCAGTTGGTTTGTTTTCATTTAAAATTTTAAAATTTAAGTTTTGGGTGTTGTAAGAATCCCCTTTTCAGCATGGTTTAACAGTGAGTTTCATCTTGGAACTACTCACTCAGATCTTGGCAGAAGTCGGGATCTCCTCTTCTCAAGAAGAGGAGATATTGACAAGAGTTAAGGGTTCAACTACTCCTCTAGAAACAAAAGAAAATTCAACATCTGAAGTCTCCTACACATTTTATGTAGAACAATCATTCGAATAGGAGATCGAGGAAGATGAAGAGGAGTCACCACATGATCCGAGGGAGGGAAATCACGCCTATGCAATCCTTATCGAACAATGGTTCCCAATAGGCACTCTATCATATCAGTTTCTTTTATTTTTATTTAGGTAGTTTACAGTAACAGCAACTAGATTTATTTATCTTTGCATATTTTCATTTTTCATTTGAAAAATTGCCACAAAACATATTGTTGTTACTGTTGCGTGAATGGCTACATTGGAAATATGATTTCACTTAAATGATATTTCCTAATTAGCATAGAGTAGGTATATTAATGAATACAATAGTTTTTTTTTAAGTTTTCAAAAATTATGCTCTCCTCTCTGCTTCTTGTGATCGGAAGGATCATAGAATATGGATGCTTTATAATGATTTTAGGAATATTTTTTATTGTTGAAGATCAAAACAATTGCGTAATCTATTTTTCATCTCCAATTTTTAATGTGTTTGATCCATTTGCTAAAAAAAATAAAATTTGTTTTACATTTTTCAGTTTAATTTTGATTCGAAACAAATGTAAAAATTAAAAAAAATTAAACTCATAAAAAAAAATATATTTTCTGCTCATCCAGCCTAGACCTACACTTAAAAAACAAAAAACATTAGAGCTTTCCATGGTGAAACAGTCTCACAATTGAATTGAGTCTTCTCGGTCTGGTTTATTTTTTTATTTTTTGGTTTGTGTGATGGCATCTTTAAACTTTATCATTCCACGCTGAAAATTGCAAAAATATGCCATGAATGATTACATTGTAAACCCTGCGAATGTAATTCCCTCAAAATTTCTTATGTTTCCATTACTTGCCTTTATCCATTGCACCTTGAAATAAATCCACGTGAAACAATAATGGAATAACAAAATGGAACAATTAGCTCTCTCGGTGAGCTTGGAAAGCATCTTTACCAAATGGTGATGCACTCACCTCGTTGATAGTTGTAAAAATATCTCAGTCATGGAGAAAGACACGCAACCAAAAAATCAATCATTAATTTTCTAGACCTTATTAGAGGAAATTTGGGGTCTAAAATGGGCCTTATAAGAAAACATGCCAAAATAAGTTTTTGTGAGTTGGAATTCAAGAACCAATAGAATTTCAATAAAATAAGTCAACCATAATGGTTGAATTGACATATTTGTCATTAAAAAAAACTACTTTTTTTGTTCGTATTTTCGACATATCTCATTGTGTTTTTACTCAAATTTCGATCGGGAGAGCTCGTTGGATGTGGAATTTGATTCCGCATCCAACGAGTACCCACAATTCATACTTTTGATAGACCCCGCTACCCCAAAAACAAGAAATACCTGAAAAAATGTGATGATGATGTCATCATCACATTTTTTCAGGTATTTCTTATTTTTGGGGTAGCGGGGTCCATCAAACGTATGTAGTGTGGGTACTCGTTGGATGCGGAATCAAATTCCACATCCAACGAGCTCTCCCGATCGAAATTTGAGTAAAAACACAGGGAGATATGTCGAAAATACGAACACAAAAAGTAGTTTTTTTCTTTCTTCCTCCAAAATTAATCAATATTATTTTATTATTTTGACTATTATTTTATCATTTTCCTTAGGAGGCCCATTTTAGACCCCAAAATTCCTCTAATGAAGAATCCATTAGTTAGGTGAGTTTTTTGCATCGTCATCCAAAACAACAATGAATTGAATAATCCTACAACAACCTCAATAATTTTTTGTGGTTATTTCAACTACTGATAATAGATATGGTTGTTGCAAAAATATTTGGATGTAAACTTAGGTTTGGGGATATCGTTCTTCGGACGTTTATGAAACAGATCCTCGTGATCTCCTACAAATTTCAAGGAAACCTATGCCTATGAATCTATTTTTGCAATCTAATATATCTTTTCATTTATTGCGTGAAAATACTCTTTTAGAGGTAGCTTCTTATCATGAGATGTAAAACAAAAATCTAGCTGAAATATCTTGGCACACCAAACCAACCTCACCATCTCATTAAAGCTCATGAAATTTCAACAATATCTCTCACTCTGTCCTTATAGCAGGAATGTCGAGTCATTGAACGTCGTGAGTCCTCAGGTAATGAAACCAAGGTTGTGTATTATTATTATAATTGTTTTAACAAATCGTGCATTATTCCTTAGGTTATGTTTGAGATCCATTATGAGATGGTACAAGCTTCTCCTCTTCTATCACACTTCCTATGTCACTCCTTATCTTCATCATCCCCATACATATTATTCATTCTACTATTATGGATGACAACAGTGCTTTCATTGCTTCTTCTCCACTACCAATTCTCAGGTATTCTATTCTACTTGAAGGAGGAGTTATCATAGTCCCACCAACCCTCACGACACAGTCAACTGAGTTCTCAAATTCCCACAGGAATTAGCAGTCATCCTTCTAGGGCTCCAGATCCATGTTTACCAAACTTGCCTTGGACACTCATCATAATGTATGATGTTATAAGACCTTTGTCCACCCGATTAGATAAGGCGACAATCCATCAACCAACGACACATAAGAAAAGGGACCAATATATGATCAACCTTAAGATCTCTACCATGATATGAAGGAGGATATCAAACTTGTAGTTTGGCTATGTAATTAAGTTATTTCCTAGCATGATATTAAGTTTTTAGGTGGATTGACAACACCTTTTGCACATTCTTCTGACACAAGTTCCTGTACACAATGGGATCTATTCAGAGAGTTCGGTACCACCATGAATAGGGAAGGTGGTATACAATTGGAACATGGTGTGATAACAAAAACTTTTGTGCTTATGTATCCCACACTGGTAAGACTCATGAGATCACTGCTATTTTGCATTGTCTTTATCAGTTTCTCTTTTAGATAACTTATGGGAATTAACGAAATGCCAATCTAAATTAAATAGATTGACAGTAGTTGAGGCACAATTATGGACTTGACATATTCCTCCTCACCTTCGTGTTGAAAAGATAGTAGAAAACTACCAATAATCCAACCAAAAAATACAAGACGTTTCCTGCAAATACCACTGGCAGCGACAATCTTATTCTATATGCTCTTTATAAGAAGGTGACTAGTGGGAAATGAAATACTTCTTGTCCAGGAATATGAGAACTTCTTTGGTACGCACAGCTAGAAATTACATATCTTGTTTAAACTTGTCTGCTTTTCACTACCATCTTCATTATATTTATAGCAAACCCAAACTTAGTTGCTGGCCTAAGATCTATTCGTGCGCCCTGGCTCTCACCGCATGTCTATGTCAATCCATGCATGACAATTTGTAATAATCTCAGAGTCATAATCATTGAGAATGAATGTCACTTCATCCAAAAAAATTGTAGAGGTTGACGTTGTTACATGGAAAAATAATTACATAATTGACTTTTCTCTTTGCTCAGTCATGAATGGTGTAAATTTTCTACATGATATTGACTCTTTGTTGTGACACTAGTTTCAGGAATTTGGTACTCGTGGACCAAAATGACAGGTGCAGAAAATTCAAATTGTAATTGTCTATAGTATGTATTACATAGTGAAATGCTATGTCTACCAACTACTAAAGAGAAGAGATGAGAACAATGATCCACAAGAATGAATTTGAACTTCTAAGATTATTGACATTGGTGGAAGACAAGGGAAGCACTTGAAGCTATTCCAACAAGAAAAATTAACGACCACTATGAATTCAACTTGAATATGGATGATGTTTGGGTCAATTTTTAAGTTCACTAGGACTCCTATTGAATATCACACATTGAATTCTTATTGGGCAAGGGATGCTTAAATTTCTTTTATTTTTGCAAGGTTTGTAGTACATGTAGTGAAGGAATAATGAGTTTTTAACTATTACAATTAAACAAAAACAACACATCAAATTTTTTGCATTTTTCTTTTGTATGTAAAACAAAAAAACAAAAATTATAAAACCATGAAAAGAAAAATATTTTTTTATAAAAATCAAAATTATAAAAATAAAAAACATTGTAAAAACTCAAAATTGAAAATGGACATTCCAATCATTCCTGAATATTGAAAGATGTTTTATGATTTACACTAAGTTGTTTCTTGGAGTCACTTTAGCAATAATCGACGACGAAACAAGTGCATAATGACAACATGTATAAAATCACATTTTATTTCTTTGATTTTTCGCATTCGTACTTCTTTATGCATGTTATGTGTTAGCACTAGAATTGAACCAAAGGTTGTGGAAGGCTTGCTCCCAGGTAACAGAAGAACCACTTTTGAAGAGAGAACTGGCCTTCTGCTCTTCCGAGAGGGATCTCTCACCAAATGTTAACAATGACAAATATATACAAATGAAACTATAAATTGTTTGTAGAATTGGTTGAAACAAAACCCAGAACCATTGGGCGATGGAGTCAAGATATGTAATAGAAATAAACAAAACTTACGCAAGTGATTTCAACAGAAGGGAAAGGTAGCCACTCGGTCACATTCGATTTATAATTGTCTGGTGGAAAAGAAGAACATGAACAAACCATCAACACAGAGCATTGAAAATTGAATTCTGTATCAACTTTGGAAGAAAACTTTGGTGAATATCTAAAACAACAGATGGAGCATAGCGAGCATGAATTCCAAACTATTTTACACTATGTTTCATATATGAAAGAAAACAACATGGGTGAGATAAATTAGAAAAAAATTCACATACGAAAGGAAGTAACAGACTGCAAATATGAACGACACATGAATCACTGTTAGAAACACTGACCTCGGCTCTACAATTTTATTAAAATTCTCTCAAAAACATACACAGCAAAAACTACATTAGTTTCAACCCTTTCTCCTTCTTCAAGAGGTATATTTATAGCATTGGGACTTCCCAAACCGACATCCAGGAATCAAAATTTTGTTACAATAGAAGGAAATCCTCTAACCAACTCTTAGGTGGCACATCGGCTACGATTTGCATAAAACGACTTAACAATGAAATGTGGAATGCAGGAGGGAAAAATCACAAGACTTTCTTATATTTCCATCTGGCTGGTGACAACTATACAAATTCCTGAGAGAGGAGATCACTGGGATGGGCATGCAATGTAGAGAAAACTTCCCATGCATTATCATTGCCACTCCTATAGATGCATTTTTAATTTGGTCGACCCATATTGCTAAATGACTTTCCATAAATCAGGACCAAGCAGGGGTGCAATGTCCATCTCGTATGCTTGTGCTTTGAGCTCCATCGTTTCTGGGTATGAAGTCTGAGGGACCTCGGCACATGTGGATTAACAGCAATTCAAAATCCATGGTCAATTTATCAAAAATGAGCTTCCCTGACAACGATTGTTGCATATCTCCAAATTTGTTGTTGTCTAATCGGCAGTGCACCAGGCACTCCCGATACTCCTTCTAGGACAATAAAGGGCCTTTTTATTCGCAGAAGAAAGGGAGTCCTCTGCTTACCAATGGTCTGAATATATTGATGACCTCCAAGACTTTGTGCTCAATAACTTTTATTTTGGCCCGTATAGTCTCCAGCATCTTGTGCTTAGCAACTGCCTTTCTAGCTCTGGAGACAATGGCAACCTTGTTTTGGATACCATATTGGTTGGCAGAATTGTCTGAAAAAGAGCTTAGGAAATTAATGGCATTCTCTGCTGTCGCCAAGGGCCTTCTCTATATTTCTCCTAATACTATCTGGACCTTTTTCTTGGCTTCTGCCATAGTGCTTTCCTGGTCTTCAACAAAATCTAGACAAGGCCAAAACTTGTCAGCTTTTATAATGATATGATCCCAGATCAAATTCCTAGTGCCTTGCAAGGAAATTTTACCGACCACCTATTGCCTCAACTTGGCATTTTGTTGAATCAACTCATGGCACTTCTCTTCTACCTTTTCTCTTCCTTGTTTCTCTTTGATCCTTTCTTTTTCCAGTTCCTCGATCTGCTATTTTAGTTTAATGAGCTCTGTATATTTTAAGCATATTTGGGACATTGCTCTAGAGAGGGAACTAGTATCTATCTCTACAACCACACCTGTGGAGTGAATTGTACTTTCTTCACTTCTTCCTTGAAGATCCTTTTCCTTCATTGCTAATCTGGTTTTTAACTCTACATAGCTTTTCTTCAAAAGTTGGACGTCTGCTTCCCACTACTTCTCCTTTTCTTCGAACTTTAGTAGCTTAGCTTTGCAATCGGTAAGCTCAGTGTTCAATGCCTATTTTTCTCTTTCAAAGTTAGCCATTTCTTCCCCTTAAGCGAGCTAGGTGGCAGTGATTTTTAACTTCTTCTTTAGGGTCTGGATCTCCTTCTCTTTATCATCGAGCAATTTCTGAGCCAAAATCCCTTTATGTTCCGGTCCTTCTATTTGCATTGCTTCATTATGTAAACTATTGATTTGGTATTTGAGCGCTTTGTTCTCCACTCTCACCTTCCTTAAAAGGTTTAAATTTTTTTCTTTACTTTCCTCCATCTTGGACATCTGTATGGTAGCCTTGAGCAATCTGGTATTCAATATATCTCCAGTCTCTTTGTTTTGGTGAATTATGTCAGTAGTGGGAACCTTTGATATGTTCACACTAACCTCTGACACATTGTTCCCCATCCCCAAGGCTAAGCTAAGGGTGTCAGTGGCATGATCTCTTATAGTTTTCAGCACCACATTAGGGTAAGGCAACCGCGATGCCTCACTATATAGTTCTGTTGTCTCCTAGAAAGTCTTATCAACCCTCTCTCGGTAAGATCCTAGCCAGTCCTCTTTGGATTCATGCTTTCTTGGAGTCTACCCATCAAATACATACTCTTGTATTTGCAATCTGGCTGTCTTGGGCTCTTCCTGTTGATGTTCTTTCACTAAATTCTTCTTCTTCACACGTCCTTTTTCCTGGCCCTTTTTAACCTACACCAATTGTTGTCCCTGTTCTACTTTCTTCTTCTTGGGCCTGTTGTCCATGTCCACTTATTCAGTGTCCATGGGTTCTGCCCCCCCCCCCCCCCCACACACACACTTTTATTGAACTAGCTAAATAGCTGACTAGTGATGAGAATTCCCCAGCTATTCCAACTACTTTATCCAATTCTCTTTGGGGAGAAGCTACCCCTGGTAGCTGTGAGCTAGTGCTTTGCTCTATGGTGGTGTCCATTGGAGCAGGATTATGGAAATCATCCCAGTTGGCTGCTTCCATAAGTCCAGGTACTTCAGTATGTTCAAAAGGCCTGCATTTGCAAGCTTTCCTCCTTTTGGAAATTATCTGGTGAGGGTCATAATTTACTGCTTGTCTAAGGGAAAACTCCATGCCTCTAAGAAAGTTGGTAAAAAGGGGCAAAGAAGCCCTATTTCTAACTGTGTATGGTCCTACTTCCCATGGGAAAATCAAATTTGAGCTTTTCTTAAATTTCAAGAAATGCTCTTCTTCAACAATAAGTTTTTGCCGGATCAATTCAAGGGGAAGACCCTAGCAGTAATAAAGGATAGCAGAATGTGGGGTGGATGTACGAAGCCATACAAACTTATGGTCGTTCCAAATTTTGTGAGGAACCAGTCCCCTATCTTCTTGCTATTCGACAGCTGCAGCATTTGCCTCATCTCAGGAAACACCCTAGGTAACCTTTCTTGAAAGAAGAGTTTGTATATTTCAACCATCAATTGGTTCATGAATTTACAGTAATCCATGGCCATATCAATAGTGATTTCTAGTTCTGGTACTTGTAGGTCTTCCTCATTATAAGCTATAAACATTCTCAGCAAAAAGGACTGGAATCTGAACATTCTAGTGCCGTGGAAATTTGCTAACTCAGAATGGATGTTCTTGGCCAGGAACTCATCAAACTTAAGGAAGAAAGATTGATAGGATTGTCCAGGCAATTTAGGTTTGGTTTGACAAGTACTCATGATGAACAAAAGACTCAATAATGACTCAGTGACATAAGCATCGGTATCTAGACCTAGGAATTAACTGGCCAGGGATATACACCATTGGGTTTCTTCATTGAATTGGTTGAGGTCAATAGGGTAAGATAGGTCGATGGGTTCACTATTGGGTTTAGAATAGGCCTTCGGGAAGGTTTATTTACTTTGGACTGTAGACTCCCTAAAATAATGTATAATATTTTCTTCTTGGTAGTCTTGGGAAATATGGACGAATTCATTTGGGATATGCAGGGTTTTGTGGATGACAGAAGCTTGGACTAAGAAAAGGATTTTAGACTTTGATTTATTCATAATGACACCTTCAGTGGAAGATAAATTGTCTGTGCACCACTCAAAAAACTCAGGGAAATGAGGGGTTTAGCCAGCAGTGAAGAAATGGAAGAAATATTTAAAAAAACTGCAGGTATCTCCACCTCAGTCCTTAAGAATTTCCAGTTTTTCCCTGGCAGTTTCAATAGCTTCTCCCACTAGGATAGTATCAAAAACCTCTACATTCTCATCCAGTAGAATTTCTTCTACCCTTTGACCTATGGTCTTGGGTTCTACATCATCTCTCACCCCTACCACTTCTATTCTGTTCATTTTTAAATAGCACTGAGAGGATGTCACGGGCCTACCTTGTTCTGCAGCACAATCTCTTGGTTGTTCCATACTAGCGCTCTGGATGTGGTTGGATATTTGGCGGCTTAGAGGTTTCAGAAAAGACAAACCTTTGCAACTTCACGTGGACCCCTTTATAGATTTTCACACAACATAATATTCACGCCCTTCCCAGGAGGCTTGCACCATAGGTATTTCTCTTTGCGATATGAACCATAGGTATGTGAGGTTTCTTATGCTACATATTTCCCTACCTCATGCATGTGCAGCTTAACCATCGATCAAGACCAGTTTTCTTCACAACCATTGATCTGGGCGAACCCCACCATTCTTCATGAAGTGAGGTTCTATTTCCCTCCGTGCTAATACAGATTGTGAAATGAACTATAATCATCGATCTCCCTTCGTTCTCATAGGGACCATTGATCGAAGCATCCCATACCACTTTTCACAATATGCAATTGCTGCTGCGTCCTCGCAACTCTGGGGTGCAAAATCAATTTCAACCATGGATCTTCTTGGATCCCATTCTCGACCATTGTGTTCCTCTGTCCTTTAAACCATTTAGCAATCTTGAAAAGTGGCTTTGGTTGGGCGTGTTCATCGTGCAAAATGTTTTGACTCCATTGATCTGCTAGTCGATCAATCTCAGCCTTTGATCATGAATCCCACTTAATACCTTCAGCACGCCCATCATTCTCTTCTTTACCATGCTGCTCCAATCCACAGAATATTTTGCTGCTTTCGACATTCACCACTGGGGCTTATTCCAATGGCTGAGTGCTATCTTGTGTGTGCCATCAGCCCCTTCTGTGAAAACTAAGCTACCTTCCCAACACCTCTTGATGAGTCTGAAATCCATAGGTATCTCTTATGACCAAAATTTAACAGAGTGCTAACAACCGGCTCCATGAGGGATGCTATCCTCCCAGTGAGGTAGCAAAGAACCCGTAGACTAGTCACCTTCTACATTGAAAACATCCTTTTATTTTACTGCCTAAAAGAAAACATACTTTGAAAGAATGGTTACCTCTTCTGATCTTAGGGCCTTCTCCATGGGCTTCAAATCTTCTGATTCACCATCTGTACTGATTAAAATGTAAAACATATTTACACTATGATACATGGACCTTAGTCCCTTTATTCCAGGTAATGCTTCAGGAACCTCCCGTTCACCGTGCCTCCTTCGTACAGTGACCCATCTGGATACTGTAAAATGAAGGCGTTGTCTCCTCTGTGCACCACAATAAGGTATGGGCCTACCCATAAGTGGTCAAATTTTACATGCTTCCCTTTTCTTCATGTGGGGCATCCCATTTTAGCACCAAGTCATCGACCTGGAAAATGTCTTCTTTTATTCTCTTGTCGAAGGTATTCTTCGTCTTTTCCTGGTGTATCTAGACTTTATCATAAGCCTTGTCCCTTACTTCATTAAGCTCAATAATCTAATTGATCCTTCTTTGAATGGGTGTAAGCTCATCCAATGGATCCCGCAATAACTTCATGACTGGGACGACCAGAGAGGTAGGAAAAATTACCTCAACTCCATGTACTAGCTGAAACAATGACATATTGAATGGCCCTTTTGGTGTTGATTCTGTCGGCCCACAAGGCATATTTCAATTTCGTGTGCCAGGATTTCTCATTATCCTCTAATAACTTCTTAATGATCCTCACAAGCATTTTGTTATAAGATTCAACTAGTCTATTCCCCTATGGGTAATAGACTGCAGAATGATTCAGGCTTATATGGTATTTATGGCAAAAATTGATCATTTTCCTGGATTTAAATGCAGGTGCATTGTTTGTCACAATCTGCTTCTGGCAACTAAACATCACTAAAATATTATTTTCTAAGAAATACATTATCACTTCTTCTATAGCCCTCCTAGTGAGTATGGCCTCGATCCACTTTGTGAAGTAATCAGTGGCAGTCAGAATCCACTTATGCTTCCCAGAGGAGTTTGTATTTATTTCCCTGATGAAATCTAACCCCCATTGTTGGAAAGGAGCTTCTACAGATATAGGGTTGAGAGGGAGAGACACCACCTTCCTTTTTCCTTCAAAAATATGACATTGGTGGCATTTAGTCATTTCCTTATAGACATCTAAAAACAACGAAGGCCAATAAAATCCTGCCCTCTGAATTTTGTTTGCGGTAACTTTCCAGGAATGGTGTCCTCCACAATCTCCTTCATGAAATTCCTTCACCACATGTTGAGTTTCGTTTTCCAGAATAAAATTCAGCAGTATCCCTCTGGGGTCTTTCTAATAGAGATATTGTTCTATGATGCAAAATTTGGCAGATTTTAGTTTCACGGATCTAGCCCGGGTTTTGCTTAGCCTATCAAGAGGTTGTAAATTCTGCAATACGAAAATGATGTCAGCATACCAAGGAGATGTAGAGAAATATGGCTTCACTTGCATGTCATCCTACTCGATCATATTGAAAGGTGAGGAAGATCAGTTGTAGAGAGTCATAATGGGAGTACGTCATCATCTTAGCCAACCCTTGTCCTTTGATCAAATTCATGGGCTTGATTTCTATGTCATATTCCAGGAGCACTACAACCCATTTAGCTTTCTTTCCTTCTGGTTCAGGCTGTGTAAGTATGTTTTTCACTACACTGCAAGGTACATAGGTGATTATGTGGGAATGAAGGAGGTAGTGTTATAGCGGATTTCACCACTCTAGGTGAATCACACTTTGTATGGCCTTCCCATGTCCCGCTACAGACTCTTTAGACCCCATGGACCATATTTTATCCTTTGATGTTTCCTTGACCATCCCTAAAAACTATATAAAAGATGCTACATGCGGCTTTTTCCCTAATAACCACGTACATACGTGGGTTTGACCCCTATAACCACATACATCAGGATGTGTGCATAGTCCAAATCCTTTTGGAGTTTTCCTTGACTTGGATCTGACTCATTTGACTCCTGGCCTTCCATATGCCTTGAGATCGCTCGGATTCGACCCTTCATTATCCCTTGTGAAGCTATATAAGGAACCCCTTGGTACATTGAAGGCATATAGAGAGATTGAAAGCAACGAAACTATAGTCCATTGTTGCCGAAATTTATGCTTGAGTTTGCATCCCTTTGTCCCTTTGGAACACTTTTGCGTTCTTCCCAAGATTTCCTTTTGCTAGTGAGCTTGCTATCGTGAGATGGAGGATTGAGGTGGTGGAGGCCCAAGTGGGGGATTTAGTTTCTCCGGTTCGCAGACATGCTGTTAGAGGTTGTATCTTTCTTGTAATCTCTAATTTATATTAATAAGAACTATGTTTTCCTGTCCAATGAGGTGTATTTGATTGAATATTGTATCCATTGGAATATGTCAAATGCTTTTACATTATTGATTATATATGCTAGAATAGATCTAACACCATGATATATAGTATGCTTGTATTGTTTACTTGTTGTTGAGGAAGTATTATATCAATTCAAGATGAAGATTGGAAAGCTCAATGGGGATCTACTTCAACCGTCGGGAATAAGGTACGAGGTCTGATCCTTTAGTGTTAGACATTTTATTTCTATTGCATATTGGGAAAGATTGATTTCTGGAGTCAAAGTTGTCTGTTGTGGTACCCTAATCCATAGGAATTTCTCTCCATAACAGAATTGGAGACTCCGCTGGGGAGTTCCTAGTAGTTGTCCTTTGGGGGTGATTTTCTCGACATTCAATGTATTTGAATTGCTCTTTCTTTCTTGTTTCTATGTTGAGTCTGGGGGCATGTATGCCTGGTAGAGTCTATTGGAGTGAAGTTTGTCTCAGCCTGTCTGTTTGCCTTGTTTTATGCACCTTTTCTTCCTGTACGCGGGTTTTTGATTTACAGTTGCGTATACACGTGGTTTCCTCTGTGATTTCCACGTATACACACCGGTTTACGGCAAACAGTCATGTATACCCTGGATTTTTCCCTTTTTGTGGAAGTTAATGGGTTGCTGGGTGAATGCTGTGAGTTGTTGAGTCTCCTTTGGTACTGCCTGAGTCTGTTGTGACCTCTGGTTCTGACTGGAAACGTTTTTTTTAGCTTAAATTTTTTTTTAGGAAAGTTCTTGTCATGGCATTTTTGATTTTTTGTTTGAGATTAGTGCATTAGAGTTCTTTTAACTTAGTGCTTTGCTTGGATTCTGTCTATGTGTGCTTGCAGAGTCTGGGGGTGGTAGAATCATTCTTTTTCTTTGTTGCATCTCTTATATTTTCAAAAAATCCAAAAACATTTGCTTATCATAATGCATTGCATTTTGCACTTTGCATTGTACTTGCACTAGATCTAGATTTGCTTTGGAGTACTAGTTAGGACTTCATATAGGGAAATTTGCATTCATCATTTGAAGAAGAATTGTACATTTCACATAGTATCATACCCTGCTTACATGGACACAATGCATGTGCATTGATTGTTACGGTGTGCATTTTACTTCATGTTGCATCATAACACCACTAGTTGCACGACCATATCCTATTTTTGAGTAATAAGGCCAACTAAAATCAATGCTAATTAAAATGAATTACACTCTTTTCTTTTCTAGGGTGCACCAACAAGATTAGGTTTTAGGATCTTGGAATAGTTCATTGTAAGTCAATTCTCCAAGATCACTAAACAACAACATCTAGGTGTCTGTCCAGGGAGTGTGTGAAATCCTTGGTATAACCATTGTTCTCAGGATACTCCTCTCAAACGAGAGTCAAGCACGGGGCAGTGTGAGCGGTTATTGATTTGGATGACCCCTAGTCATACCTGAGTAGCACCAGAGATATTTCCAGGATTGTATTCATATCTGGGGGCTTTTTCGAGAGTTTCAGGCTTTGCTACCCTGCCCATACGGTCAATCCCACCTGCGACTGTCCTCCTGAGCTTTGATTATATTGAGGTGACCTTAGTGACCTTACCTAGGATATCAAGGGGGTACTTGTAGAGGTTATTCTATAGGTGTCCCAGCCAGGTTGGGGTCGGACAACACAGTCGCTATACGCGTTGAAGCCGAGGGCCACAATAATTGGTTACGTACCCCCACTTGTTGTGTATGGGAGTCTCAGGCCTCTCCTAGGTGAGACATACCTGCCTCATTCGGGAGCTCACTTATCCAGCCCTTGTTTTCTTGCATTTTGCTTTAGATTTTATTAGTGATTGCTCTGTGCACGCTAGTTGGCCTAGGGTTTACGTAAATAGAGTGTCTTTGCTTTTTGTTGAGTCATTGTGGATTCGAGTGCGGTTTCGTGTCGTTATTATTGGTTAGCAGGACTTCCGCCTTCCACTTCTCCTCCTCCTTTGGGAGAGGGGCCTAGATTGTCTAGGCAGACTATGTCACACATTGATTCAGACACCATGGAGGATCATTCAGAGAATATTCCTGAGCCACCTCCTCCCGTTCGTATTGACGATGGGGAACTTACTCCTACATATGATCCTTCACCTGACCTAGCTGAGTTCGGTCCCGTGATTTCCCAAATAGGATCTTTGCATGATAGACTTACTCACCCTAGGGCTGATTCCCCATTGACATGCTACCGGTATGGAATTCCAGAAGATGCCGAGACTCACTTTGAACCTACCAGTACTAGCTACGGTAGTTATGCTACGACTGGTTTTCCTATGCACGATTTGAAATTTCATGTCGAATCCGACTTTGAGCCTAGCACTATGCCTGGGGGAAATCCCATTCCTTACCTTACGGAGAGGTTTGGGAGTACTAGTCATATTGTACCTTCCATCCCAGTGGTGGAAGCTCCATCTCATCCCCCTCCTAGGTCTAGGGTTAGTGATCCAATTAGGATACCAGGTCTGAGACGGGTGACGATAGGCGGTAGTACATATCTTATTACTCAGATTCCTTCGTCCTCGGTTCCGAGTTCTTCAAATGTACATCCTCCACCTTACCCACATGGTCCTTCGAGCCGATATATGGCTACAAGTCAGATCCATATTGCGGTTACTAGGCTGATTGTGTCTCAAGTTCATATACCACCCGCTGCTACGGGAGGCTATATTGGTCAGCTTGTTATGTCCGAGGCATATATACCTACTTCGGGTATGTATGTTCCCCCTTCCGGAGCTTGTATTCCTACCTATGGAGTGTCCCATGGGACATCGCATGCGATGACCTATGGACCTTATTACCGTCCACAGTATGGACAGGTTTCTTTACCTTACGGAGGTGGGTATCAACAACCTGCTTACTCTCCTAATTATGGCTTCATAGCTCCTACTAGTCAAGGTCCACCTTAATATGGTACTTCCACGTCAGCATATATAGGTGAGATAGGAGGAGGACACTATGGCCAAGGCCATGGTGGTGCTCAAACCTATGTGAACTAGGGAGCGGTCCATCGACCTCATCATCCTAGGCTCCCTTTCCTCGCGACGCTTAACCTTCCTGACTTATCGATACTTATGAACGATCCCGTGGCTCATGACCCGGCTTAGCCGGCTGTCCCTACCAAGCTTCCTTCGGACATACCTAAGTTCGAAGGAAAACCAGGAGAGGATCCAAGAAAACACATTACCACGTTTCACCTTTGGTGCTCTTCGAATTCGTTACATTAGGACTGAGTTCGCTTGCGACTATTTCAACGCACCCTCACAGGGCCTGCTGCGAAATGGTATATAGAGTTACCAAAGGGAGATTTTACCTTGTTCAACGATCTTTCGATGAATTTTCTTAATCACTTCCAGCTACCAGTGCGCTATGATGTTGGTACTGAACTCTTGTCGACATTTCGGCAAGATAAAGCCACCCATATTTCTGATCA
>LPNX010724177.1:40851-62327 GCA_001517045.1 Pseudotsuga menziesii
TCCAAAAATCCAGACAAGGAAAGAGGTTATCTTTGGCAGTTGTCGAGTCGTGTCTCCTTCGAACAGAGCACTGTATATCACATCCATTGGTTGGGTTATAGTTTGACTTAGGAGATGTACTCATTTATCTGAGTTTATCTCCATCGACTGGTTAATATTCCAGTCCCTATGGAGCCTCTGTTGATGCCTCCTATGTCACAGAGATGTCCCAGTTTGTATATCGAATCTATGCTGCCTTCATTCAGTCACCATACGCCGTTATGCTCTTGTTCAAAGGAAGTTGAAACCTTTGTCGACCATTCCTCAGTTATCTTGACTTTGCATGTCGGCCATTCCCGGTACAGTTACTGTTTCGTGCACTTTATGATCGAGTCCTTCCACATTAGATAGCTTTGCTGAGTACCTCATGTTGGATGATGGGGGATGCCTTAATTCCCTCCTTCCAGTGGATTTCATCCCATCGACTTCAGATCATTTATTCTGGGATTGGATTCTAGAGTCCTTTTGAGTGCCTTGAGACTTGCAGTCATCAGTGGTTGGTTCTCTCGCCATCGATAGTTTCTTGGGAATACATCAATGTCCCTTGATCGATGGATTCTCTCAAGTGTTTGACCTCAACACATTTATTCACACTTGTTAGTTTGCACTCTAGTACCTTGATTCCCATTATCATTATCAGTGGGTAATCTCATGTCTGTTAACGGTATACATCAATGACCAGTAATCAGACGATGGACTACTATGTTCGACCTCGACACCTCTATTCGCATAGTAGGACATGTACTCGTAGCAGTTTGTGTAGAAGACCTTCCAGACTGGTGGCATCTCTTATATGCTACCTCCTTGATCGTGCCAGTGTTCATGATATTTCAGCTCTCGTGACTTGATTCCAGTGTATGTCATACATTTCCAGCCACTATGGAGATTTTGATCTATTGTATATCTTCAGCCATTTTGGAGATCATGGTCCTTTGTATATCTTCATCATGGAGATTCTAATCTATGTATATTGTACATGGCGATGACCACATATATGATATCATGTATTATGCCTATTCATGGCCATTGTACTTTTATGTATCTAGGACTGCTATATGTACTTGCAGTTATATGCAAAGTTGTATCATTGTACTATGTTGATTAGGTGGCTGGTCTTCCATTTGGGATCCTTCATCACTCCACTTCTGGGATGGACTTATAACGTATTTTTGCCATCGTATGACCCCTCTGACCTCACACATTAGGGGGCATTTGTTATAGCGGATTTCACCACTCCAGGTGAATCACACTTTGTATTGCCTTCCCCTGTCCTACTGCAGACTCTTTAGACCCCATGGACCATATTTTATCCTTTTATGTTTCCTTGATCATCCCTAAAAGCTATATAAAATATGCTATATGTGGCTTTTTCCCCGATAACCGCGTACATACGCGGGTTTGACTCCTATAACCACGTACATCGGGATGTGTGCATAGTCCAAATCCTTTTGGAGTTTTCCTTGACCTAGATCCGACTCATTTGACTCCTGGCCTTCCATATGCCTTGAGATCGCTCGAATTCGACCCTTGATTATCCCTTGTGAAGCTATATAAGGAACCCCTTGGTACATTGAAGGCATATAGAGAGATTGAAAGCAACGAAACTATAGTCCATTGTTGCCAAAATTTATGCTTGAGTCTGCATCCCTTTGTCCCTTTGGAACACTTTTGTCTTCTTCCCAAGCTTGCCTTTTGCTAGTGAGCTTGCTATCGTGAGATGGAGGATTGAGGTGGTGGAGGCCCAAGTGGGGGATTCAGTTTCTCCGGTTCGCAGACGTGCCGTCAGAGGTTGTATCTATCTTGTAATCTCTAATTTATATTAATAAGAACTATCTTTTCCTGTCCAATGAGGTGTATTTGATTGAATATTGTATCCATTGGAATATGTCAAATGCTTTTACATTATTGATTATATATGCTAGAATATATCTAACACCATGATATATAGTATGCTTGTATTGTTTACTTGTTGTTGAGGAAGTATTATATCAATTCAAGCTGAAGGTTGGAAAGCTCAACGGGGATCTACTTCAACCGTCTGGAATAAGGTATGAGGTCTGATCCTTTAGTGTTAGACATTTTATTTCTATTGCATATTGGGAAAGATTGATTTCTAGAGTCAAATTTGTCTATTGTGGTACCCCAAGCCATAGGAATTTCTCTCCATAACAGGTAGATTCTTAAACCCTTCAAGGATTTGACCAAAGCGTAGGCTTGTTTTTCCATTATACTGTATCTTAATTCTCCATCCCTCAATATTTTACTGAAGAAAGCTATGGGATATTCTTCACCATGATCATTCTTTTGGCAGCAACACCACCGCTACAGTATGTTCTGAAGCATACGAGAATACTAAGAAATCCTTCTCAAAATATGGGCTAATCAGTACAGGAGCTTCTGAAATGGCCTGTTTTATAGTTGTGAAATATTTCTTGGCTTCTACCATCCATTTGATTTCATGATCTTTCCTTAGCATGCAAGTAATGTCCATCAGGATTTCGGTGAAGCTAGGGATGAATCTCCTCAAGAAGTTGACTTGACCATTGAAATATTGTATTTCTTTCTTTCTCCTTGGTTCTTCTACTCTCAAAAATCCTTTTACCGTGTCTGGATCGATCCTAATCCCTTCCTTCGAAATTATGTGCCCTAGCAACTTTCCTTCTTCTAGAGATAAATTTGACTTTCTAGGATTTAATGATATGCCATGCTTCCTGCATTTAATGAAAACTCTTTCCAGATTCCTGATATGATCTTTAGCCCACCTATAGTATACAGTAATGCCATCCATGTATACCACCACAAACTTCTCTTTCTCATCTACAAAATCAATATCCATGGCACGTTGGAATGTTGCTCTAGCATTCATCAACCCAAACGGCATCTTTGCGTACATGAATGTACCCCAAGGTGTGGTGAAAGTGGTTTTTTCTTGATCTTCATGCAACACCTTCACCTGATTGTAACCAGAAAAACCATCCATAGTGGATATCCTTTCTGAGCCTACCACCCTCTGTAGGATTTGGTCCATCTTCAACAATGGGTAGTTATCGTTCAAAGATACTTTATTTAAGTTTCTAAAATCTACACATAGCCTTATCTCCCCATTCTTTTTCCAAATAGGAACCAAATTGTCTACCAATTTTGAAAACCTCAGAGTTACTATTATCTTTGCATCAAACAACCTTTTCACTTCTTTTTCAATGATCGGTACTAACTTCAGATTAATCCTCCTGAGTTTTTTCCTGAATGGTTTTTCTCCGGGTTTAATCGGAATAGTATGTTGTATGATGGAAGTATAATACTCTTTGAGATCTTCATAACTCCACGTAAACACATCCGTGTATTTCTTCATCAGGTTCACATACCATTATTTTTCTTTAGCGGGTAATTTCTTGGACAATTTTATAATTTTTGGGTCACCTTCAGTGCCGATATTTATATCTTCAACGGCATCCGTGGCAGGCTTGACTTTCAGATCTCTGGCTACATCATTTTGGTCAAAAAGAGGCTCTAAAGGGATCAAGCCTCTGGGAATATGATTGCTTTTCAACTGGACTATATCCCTGCCTCCCAAGGATTCCTTTATTTTTCCCATCCCAACAGCTTCTTCCCCTTCCTCTTCAACGACCAGGAAATTTTGGGGGTTAGCGCCACCTTCATCTATGAGAGTGTTTACAAACTCACCAGACAACTCCAAAAATATTTTGATCTGCATATCATCTTCGAATACTTGCCAATATTTAGTGTTATCTGGTATGGAAGGTCTATTTACAATATCTACTTTATAAACATTCTCAGCAAAAGGGACTGGAATATGAACATTCTAGTGCCATGGAAATTCGCTAACTGAGAGCGGATGTTCTCAACTAGGAACTCATCAAACTTAAGGCAGTAAGATTGATAGGATTGTCCAGGCAATTCAGGTTCGGACGGATAAGTACTGAGGATGAACAAAATACTCAATAATGAGTCAATGACATAAGAATATCAATAGCTTCTCCCACTAGGATAGTATAAAAAATCTTTTCATTCTCATTCACCAGACTTTCTTCTACCCTTCGACCTGTGGTCTCAGGTTCTACATCATCTCTCACCCTTACCACTTCTATTCGGTTCATTCTTAAATAGCACCGAGAAGGTATCAGGGGCCTACCTTGTTTTGTAGCAAAATATCCTGGTTGGTCCGTGTTGCCACTCTATATGTAGTTGGATACTCGGCGGCTTCGAGGTTTCAGAAAAGACAAAACTTTGCAACTTCACGTGGAACCCTTTATATATTTTCACACAACATAACCTTCGCGCCCTTCCTAGGCGGCTTACACCATAGATATTGCTCTTTACGAACTAAACCATAGGTATGTGAGGTTATTTATGCTACATCTTTCCCTACCTTGCACGTTTGTAGCTCAACTGTCGATCGAGACCAATTTTCTTCACAATCGTTAATCTAGGTGGACCCCGCCACTCTTCGTGAAGCGAGGTTCTGTTTCCCTCCGTGCTAATCTAGATTGTGAAATGAACTCTAACTATCTATCTCCCTTCGTTCTCATAGGGACCGTTGAACAAAGTGTCCCATACCACTTTTCGCAATCCACAATTGCTGTTGCGTCCTCGCAACTCTGGGTTGCAAAATCAATTTCAACCATGGATCTTCTTGCATCCCATTCTCGACCGTTGGATGCCTTCGTCCTTTAAACCATTTCGCAATTCTGAAAAGTGGCTTTGGTTGGGCATGTACGATGGTTGAGTGCTATCTTGTGTGTGCCATCAACCCCTTCTGCGAACACTAAGCTACCTTCCCAACACCTCTCGATGAGGCTGAAATCCTCGGGTATCTCTTCTAACCAAAATTTAATAAAGTGTTCACATTATGTTTATTGAACTTCTCACAAGTTTTCATGCAGGATTTGTACTAAGTTTTTTAGGTTTGGAGACGCTAGCATTTCACACGTGATTTTCAAGAATTACAAAATATTTCCCAGAAACATGCTCTGTTGAAATCCTGGAGGATCTAAATTTTTCATCGCACATATCATGACATTTGCCACTACATAGAAACCAATTGTGTCATGATCTGTTTACCCACATTTATCCTTCAAAGCACATTTATCATCCATGCTGGAGTCCACTATTTTATTTCCTTGACTGTCATGACTTCACACACGCCTATCTTTCTGAGTTGTAGACATCCCTTTATCTTTTTTAGTTCATTTTTGCCTTCTTTTTCCATTCTAGTTTTCCTTTTGAATAAAACCAGCTCCCTTTCCATGGCTACATTACCTTGTCATATACACTGCTTGAGCGTGAGGTATTTTCATTTATATTCCTACAAATATTTTTTTATCAACTCGCATTAACTGATGTGGGATTCCTTAAGGCCCACCTTTCAACAAGTCTTTTCCCATAGGCCTCAACACCTTATCTGGGATATAAACTATAGTTCATTTTGAGTACCTGGAGGCTTACATGCCCTAATGGCAAGTTCTCTCGCTGACAATCATGGGAATACATCAAGGTCCCTTGATCGAAAGATCTTTCAAGTGGCTTGACATTAGGACATTTATTCGCACTTTGCAAGAAGTACTTGGGTACCTTATCACTCATTGACATCAATGGTGAGTCTTCCTCATATTGGTTAATGAAATTCATCAAATGGCTCGTAATCCAATGATCTCTCTTCATGCTCGACCTCAACACATACATTCACATGATTAGAACTATACCATTGAGTTTTGTAGCGGGTTAAGACTATACATTCTTTCTCATGACTCCATCAGCAGCTGCAGAAGCATGACTTCAAATATATGAGAGTACCATAGTTCCTCTTTTATACTCCCTCTTTTCCATGATTCATTAATAGCAGTTCAGATCCCTCCACCTAATGTTCTTTGATTCAGCAGTTACAATAGTTACAACTACAACAACAGTCACCTTTCACATGATCCTACAGCATTAGCATCTTTCATGCTCTAGTAGTTGCATCAACCTTATTCCTGTTATATACTTCATCGCCATTTTGAGTAAGTGAAGGTATGTTTCTTTCTAAACTTTAATCATTTAATTCATTTACTGCTAGCAATGAATAATTTGGAAAATTACCTCATCATGCTCCATTTCCTTTTCACTTCCATGACATGAACTAAGTTGCATGAGGAGATGAAACCAATTCATTTGGGGGGGCAGGGGGGGACTATATTCACCACATGTTCACTACCATCATTCCATTTTTCATCTCATTTACCATTCATCAACATTTCTTTTCCAACGACACTTTGTCGCACTTTGCTTCATAAGAATTGATATACATATTGGCATGATTCATGAAGACAAAGAAAAGGATTTTCTTATGCAGAGTGACATTTTCTTTACACATTGATAGCTTATCATTTGTATTGAGTGTGTGGTTAAATTATTATTGCAGCTAGAAACATATAACGAAATGAATGGTGTTAACACAAGAACCAACATTATTTGTATTCATGGTTGTCACACAAGAACCAACCATAAGAAAATGTTAGTCATTACTCATGTATCTCACATCCTGGAAACATACATTGTTAAATAGACATTATCAATCAGAGCCATAGTTCAGATGCCAAAATTTCTCAATAAGATCCATGCAAGGTTGCATAAGGACATGCAACAAGTTCAATTGGGGAGGACGTTGGGACTCATAAATGTCATATTTTCATCCATGTTACCTTTCTCTATTCTTCACATTTCATCGTCCCATTAACCTTTAGTTATACCATTTCCTTACATATATTTGGGTTTCACCTTATTATTTTCCACTTTATTCATTTTAGTATTAAAAAGGAATTTATGATCAAATGTTAGAAATTGAACATGTTTTTCATATATATGTAAAAAATGTGTGAGCTTTGTAATGTGTAGGAATTAATACAAAACTACTTCTCGAATATCTCCTCCACCATTTAAAGGAGATAATTATTCAAATCCTGTTCCAAGAAGAAGATCATGGAGATTTGGTTGGCATATCTTATCTAGGATTTGTGAGAGGCATGTGAAGGATTTGAATGGATCTTATCTTGTAATAATGGGAAAGTAGTTGAGAGTAGTTGAGAGAATAATGGATCTATAATTATTATATGGTTATCTTATATTCAAGGCTCTCATGTATAAAAGAGAGTGCTCTCTCTCTCTCTCCATGGGGGTAGTTTTTTTATTAGTCTTGATTAGTCTTAGATTGTAGAAGTTAGTCTTGGAGAAGGGGATTCTTAGCTTTGATTCTTAGTTTGATTAATGCTCTCATTATTGTTTCATGATTTCTCATTTGATTCTTGTAATGTAATTTTAAATATATTTATTATGTGAGATCACATATGTTATTTGTCATTAAACTCTTCACATGTCATATTGCTTTTCCTTCATGCAAATTTCCATTCCTAGATTAGTTTTGATTTCAGCAATTTCAATTCAAAAGTATGTTTCAGTTTCTTAGATTAGTTGCTAGATTAAATTAGTTCCACTTCAGTCCTGCACATATAATGTGTGTGCTTCATAAGCCTATGAACGTCGGATTGACAAATTAAATGGTTGGGAAAGTACTACAATGCAATTAAAATGACATTAATTTCACCAAACAATGGGAAAGGTAACACATATCAAATCTTGAAAGCACCAAAGGTACCTCAAAATCCCCTAGATATGAATAAGATCCTGGAAGTATATACAACGATGAACAGAGAGTGCAAGGGGTTATCCCCAGCACAAACATGTACGCTTCCTCATGCTTAACTCCTATGTAAGAGGAGCCTCTTGCGAACACTAATTATACCAAGGATTTCACTCTCGCACCTCGACAGACACCCACTTGTTTTTTTTAGTAGTCTTGGAGAAATTCACTCACAACACCCTATTCCAAGACTCTAAAACCTAATCTTGTTGATGCACTACTATCAAATAAAAAGTGTAATTCATTTTAAAATAAGTGTTTATTTTAAGGTTGTGATTACTCAAAGGAAATGGATGTGCAACTAATGAAGTTATGACTCAATAGTGAAGTAAATATGCACACATAACAAATAATGCCAAGTGCAGTTTTGTCTTTGATTATGAAGAAAAGGGTATGCCACTACATGAGATGCATAAATTTTCCTTCAAATGTCAATGTAAATTTCCCTATATGAAATCCTGATCAATATTCCATTAAGAAAAAACTAAATGCAAGTACTAATCCATGCAAATAAATTATGCAAAACATGCTAAAAATAAGATATTTTTTTATTTTTGAAATAAATGAGATGTGAATACAATAAAAGAATCTGAAACTCCCAGACCATCCAGCAAGTATAAAACACCAGCCAAGAAATACACTGAGATAAAAAATGGTATAATGTACAAATACCAAAACAAAAAAGGAGAAAGTTGACACGAGGCACTCTTAACAAAAAATCAAGTAAGAAAGGGTCTCTGGTTAGAACCGAAGAAACAAACAGACAACAATGGCACCCAGGAAGACTCAGCAACATTCAAAACCAGCCCAAAATCTCTCAAACACCAATCACTCACTCAAAATGAGGGGCATAAACAACTGTTCAAAGAAAAACTGCGTGCATACACGACTATTAGTGCAACAATCCACGTCCATATGTGACTGAGACTTCCATGAACTGTGTATATAAAGAGGAAGGTGGAATAAAGAAAAAAAAGATCAAAATTACTTCAAAATCCAACACAAAAATTAAGACAAACATAGAGAAATTAAAGCACATCATGCACCCAAACCAGAAAGAAAAACAAGGAACTTCCCCAACGATGTCGCCAATTCTGTTACGGAGAGGATTTTCTATGGATTGGGGTGGACCACGATAGACTGAATGACACCGGAAATAAACCCATTTCTAATATGAAATAGAGACAAAAATAACTAACACTAAGGGACGGAAGGCCTACCTTATTCTAGAAGGTTGTAGTCAATCCCCATTGAGCTTTTAAACCACGCTTGTACCTACAATTCATCCTCAACAACAACGAACAAGGAAATCATGATATATGTTAAAGTGTTATGCCTACTCTAGCATATATAAAACCAATATATATAAATCAAAGTAACTACATCATCCATGGATACAGATCATACATAGTTACACATATACAATGGATGAGAAATGGATATTTCTATTAATAATGAACATAGATACAAGTGACAACCTTTGTCGACACCTCATCAAAATAGAGAAACCGAGTCCTCCACCTGGGCCTCCACCACTTCAATCCTCAATCACAATGGAAATATCATAATGCAAAGGAAAGATTGGGAAGAGCAATATGGATGCTCACAAGGACAAAGGGCATGCATACTCAAGCATATGTGAATGAGGAACAAATGGACTATAGTTTCCTTTCTCTCTTATATTCTCCTCCTTCAATGTATCCAAGGGGCCCAATATATAGCCCTTCAATAGGAAGTGAAGGGTTGAGTTAGAGCATTTCCAGGCATATGGAAGGCCAAAGGTCAATTTATTCGTGACACAATGAGGAAAACTCCAAAATATTTTATTTTTGGGCATATTTCCCAATGTATGTGATTCACAGTGGTACAAGATGCATGTACACATGAGATGTAAGATTGTGACCCTCGTATACACATAAACAAGGATTTTTTGAAGAATTTCTTGGAACATTAAAGTATATTTTGAGCAAAAAAGGTCCACAGAGTCTGCAAAGGGACATGGAGTCCATAAAAGTGTGATCTACCAAGTGTGGTAAAATTAGCTATAACAAGGTCCTCTATATTGTAGACCCAATTGATGAGGTTGATATTCCAGATTCTCTTGGATGAAACCCTAGGAGGAATTGAGTGGTTTTGATGGTGAGACTATCCATCCTAGCCATCCATTGAGGATAAATCACCTCAGATTTATCACTTTCTTTCCATCGCCATGGATGAATGGTATTTTATTGCAGATATTGAGAACTTTTGGTTTAGTTTTTTTTTGGTTCAACACCCATATGGGAAGGGCTCACTTGGTAGAGAGATCATAGTCATTAGAGGAAATTTGGGGTCTAAAATGGGCGTTATAAGAAAACGTGCCAAAATAAGTTTTTGTGAGTTGGAATTCAAGAACCAATAGAATTTCAATAAAATAAGTCAACCATAATGGTTGAATTGGCATATTTGTCATTAAAAAAAACTACTTTTTTTGTTCGTATTTTCGACATATCTCATTGTGTTTTTACTCAAATTTCGATTGGGAGAGCTCGTTGGATGTGGAATTTGATTCCACATCCAAAAAGTACCCACATTGCATACTTTTGACGGATCCCGCTACCCCAAAAACAAGAAATACCTGAAAAAAACGTGATGATGACATCATCATCATGTTTTTTCAGGTATTTCTTGTTTTTGGGGTAGCGGGGTCTGTCAAAAGTATACAATGTGGGTACTCGTTGGATGTGGAATCAAATTCCACATCCAATGAGCTCTCCCAATCGAAATTTGAGTAAAAACACAGGGAGATATGTCGAAAATACGAACACAAAAAGTAGTTTTTTTCTTTCTTCCTCCAAAACTAATTAATATTATTTTATTATTTTAACCATTATTTTATTATTTTAACTATTATTTTATTATTTTCCTTAGGAGGCCCATTTTGGACCCCAAAATTCCTCTAATGCATTGCTAAATAAAAAATGGATATTGTTGGGTGATATACACTGTTGTAGCAGATGTTTACTACCTTGAGAGAAGGGTGCACTCTCATAGGGAGTCTATCTTAAGCACAAGAGGGGCACATCTTATGTTCATTGTCCAAGTTACAAGGAATAAATGCTGCTACAAACATATGGGCGACCATATATCCATTTTCCAAGATAAATTCGTGTTGAATGTTGTTCTAGATATTCACTTATAGTGGTGTGCATCTTGGGTCTGCTGGCATGTTAATGAACTGTAAAAAGGGAGGTTCCTAAGGCCATGCATTAATATTGAAGGTGGTTTCCTGTAGCTCAAAATCAACAATAAATATTGGGGTCATCTACAACAGTCTATTTGCAGCCTGAGTTTAGTAGAAATCATGGTTCATTAGAACAATATGTAATTCTTATAGTAGATTAGATATCCACAATTAAATACTCCACAGTGAGCATAATAGTCTCAGATTCCTTCACAAGTGAATATTAGTCACCTATAACAAATAATATCAAGTTTGGGATGAGTCAATTGGAGGTTACAGCCTTAAAATTTGTTGTTCAATACATATAATTAGATTTGAAATGATATCACACATTATCATTAAGCTCTAGTACTTTCAAATGCTGGGTATTTCATAAGCATCTGAACCACATCTTCAATTCTCAAGCATGTATTGACACTCTCTTATTCTAAATATCATTCCATGATATTATATTGTGAAAGTTATTTCTATTTGAAATATGTTGTTGTGTATGTCCACTTCATTCTGGTGATATATATATATATATATATATGAGATACATCAACAATGCACTCTCAATGATTCCAAATAAAACTTGAAAAACATTTATTTTTGAACCAGCAGTACCATAAACATTCAGTGGCTTAAATTGAAACTAAGGTAATGGATTTCCATGTGGTAGTGACGCAGGGAAGGATGTATTATACTTAGTTTGTTAATGAAATCCATGATGAAATACTAAATTACCAAAAGTTAAAAGAAGTGACCATCAATTATAGCCACATTTCCCTAAGTGTTTAACAAATCATGTGAACCAAACAATGTCTCTAGATTTGATTCCAAATCAGGATTTTCAATCAAGCTTATCGGTCGGTTATACCAAAAATATTTTGACCAGTATCCTGACCCAAAATTTAACAAAGATTCAACCTACTAAGTGGTTAATTTGGATTGGGACATTATAGTGGGTCCTTTGGAAGTGTGTATATTGTCCAAATACCTTATTTTAAAAAATCCAAAACTACTTGTTCTTCTTGGAATGCTTCGAATTGATATTTAGTATTATTATATAGTAAGTGTGCTTATTGAATCATGGGTTATTTTTTTCTTAATTGACTCGATCATAGTAAGGAAAAAAATTCTATCTAATTTTCCTTATGAGTTGAATATAAGATGAAGATTAAAGAGACTCATTGTTTTTCTAGGTTTGGGATTTTATCCTTTTGAGAACAAAGAAGGACCTCCTTTAAATCATCCTCAGTGAATTAATCCATTAAAGATATATTGTCTTTACATAAACTAAATTTGGAAAAAAAATGGTCAACTCTTACAATTTATATTACAAAAGTGATTTCCTCATCCTTGAACAACAAATGAAAATGTTTTTTAGCAAGATAGGCCAAGCCTTCAAAAGAAGTCACTGATATTCCATTATGATTGGGGAGACTCCACATAGTGTTAATTATATGTATACCCTTTTCCAAAGCCTATTTTTTGTATTTTCATTCCCATTCTTGAGCCATATATCCCTAGTCCTCAACCTCTAGACTTCTTCTTTGTCCTCCAACAATTTGTTCCTTCTATTTCATGACTAAAGGATCATGGATTTTGTTTCTGGAGAAAGAAATCGGGCCTCCTTCAGTGTCGTAGAGGGATTGAAGTTGCTAATCCATTGATTTTAGGTTTTCCTCCTATAGGATCCATTTCAATTGAGGCCAATCAATCATTTCCTGCTTTATTTTCTTTAGAATGGATGCAAATTGCACTATAATAGATTCTTGCAGATATCGATCATAGGGGACTGAATTGTTGCATACCAAATATATATAGTCTGACTCCTTTAACCAGGTTGAGTTGAATTTGAAGGGACTCCCTAGTTTCCTTCCTTCACCTTACACCTCCAAAACAATAGGGAAGTGATCAGAATCACCTCCACTACTGACCCATTAATGGATAATACAAGAAATGTCAAGTAGTTTCAAAGAGACAAAAAAGTGATCCATATTTTTTTCTACATGAGATTCCCCTGCTTTCTTACTTCTTTAAGTCATATTTATCTTGATTATTTCTATTTCCAATAATCCTTGTACTTCAAATTTGTGCTCGATAAATAGTCTATTAACTGGTCCTAGGATTCTCTTGGACCCTAAACTTCTGTTGCTCCAAGAGTAAAATTTAGGTATTCTCCTGGAATGAGGGTGTCTAAATTCATATAAGATTTCTTTAGCAAAAAATACCAAGAAGGGACTCTGTCCACATAAGGATCATATTAATTGAGATTCTTTAGCTCCATGCCCAACTCATATGAAACAAATCCAAACAAACCCTAACACAATCCCCGAGTAGTTTAACATCTTGATTGTCTGTGGACTTCATCCAATTGCTAAATCTCTAGAGTGCTCCCTTTCATCTAAGGAGATAAAATACAACCCATTGAAAATAGATTCCAGGTCTTTTGTAAGGCTATCCCCATCTCCTAGGGTTTCTTGAAGAAAGATGATGTTGGGATAAAGCTCCACCAACCTTCATAGTGATGATTTTTCGGTTGGGCTTGCCAAACATATACAATTAAAAGATAGAAATATCATTGAGAAAATATGGCTAGGTATTTAACTTCTCTAAGCACCCTATCAATGGAAAACTACTTTCTCATGGCTATCTCCACATGATATTTATCATGAGATTTTGATATATGAGACTTCCATTCCATGCCTTTGATGATTGTTTGACTGTTTGGGTTATTGTCCAAACCTCCTTCCTTTTTACCAAAAATCGTCGACAATGAGATCAATATATGACTCATATTCTACCTTAAACTTTCCTCTTCTAAGTCCTTGAACATCCCAAAATATATAGATATTAAAAGCGGGGCAACACCGAGGCCAACTAACATAAGAGGGAACCTTGTTGATCTCAAGGGAGATAGGAAGTGTTGGTAGATTCAACCGTAGGGACGTGTCTACATCATATCTATCCTTAACTAAATGGAGGGTGAATCATGTTGACAGAATATATGCAATAATGAACAATTTCCTGAAATTTCTACACTTTTTTCAAAGGAAAGAGAGAGAGGTAAGGGAGGAGTTTACCTCTTGCAACGTGTTGTTTGGTTAAGATCCCTTTTCTCCAACTTCCATGGCCTTTAAGCCTCCATTAGCGGAAGATAGCTAAATCCTTACCTCTAACTCTTAAAAAACGTCAAATAAAGCATGAAATCTATCTACTAAATGTTGCAAAAATACATGAAACAAACATGGATTTAAAGAAAATATTTAGAGGAAATTTGAATTGCATCATATTAACTTGAGAATAAGGTGATTACAGCCCAATAATGGGTGAATCCCATTATCCCTTGCTCTAAACTATCCTTGTCCATCAATTCCAATGATCACCAAATAAATTATGATGCGAAAAAGATTCTGTCTCTAGCCTCCAAATTCTACAACATGCCTTTGTTTTTCTAGCTTGTCCTCCTTCCTTCCTCCCACATCCCTTTCTTATATATCATTAGGATTTGTGTTTCCAATCACTCACCATGAATGTGGGTTAAACATTTTTGAATATTTTTTATTCTTTCCTTAATAAAACCCACATCCCTTAGTTTTTGGGCATTTTACTTGAATTTCCAAGTTTTTAGGACAATTAATACATACGTCATGTATTCTTTCCACTCCAGGAGTTGTGGTGACTAGGTTTTGATCCTTAAGTAGCCTTCATATTGAATTCTTTAGATAAACCTTTGTCTTCACATACTTCTTCCTTTGCGGAAGTAGTGGTCCGATGAGAGATCAAATCTCTCAATTTGTTCCAAATTTTGGTCTTCATGTTGCGGGAAAAAAGAAGATATTTTTCAGACCACCATCTTCGAGGGTGTTAGTTTTATTGTTAAAAGATGCCCCCTAATGTGGGCCAAAATACATTGAATTTTCTTTTATTCTGATACTCTTTTGACTGATACTCTTTCATAATGAAGGCATGACGGAAAAGGGTAGTTTATGAATGTAGGAGTTACAGAAGTATGTGCAAGTCAAACAAGGAAATTTCCCAAATATATAGTATCTTCCTAAGTTGGGTATACCCATGATCAATAGTAAAAAAGCATGGCAATGAACAATACACAATCGATCCATGTCAAAAGTAAATTTTGTAAAACATATAAGTGCACATTTGATGAGTGCAACATATCCAAGTCTTCATGGTACTTTGACATGGTATTTTAATCTTGCCCAACTTGGGCAATGCATCGATGAGTGATACAACTGTAATTACCAAGGTATTCAATACAAACCAATGATAGTACACGTTTATATCATGCAAATAAATGAGTTGATGTCAAGCATAATAAAAAACCATATGATTACTGGTCATTGATGTATACCATTAACAAATGCAAGGAGTCCCACCGATACTAATGATGGACTCCAAGGTACTTGAGTACAAACTGACAAGTGTGAATAGATATTTTGAAGTCGAACACTTGTAGAATCAAATAATCATGGGTCATTGGTGTATATCGATTGTTGTTTGCGAGGAATCGTACCACTAATGACTGGAATATCCAAGGTACTCATTGGGGTTCCTAGATGATGATTTGGCATCGATAGGAACAGATCCATCAGAAGGAGGGCGTTAATGCATCCCACATCAACTAACAAGAAACTGATATCAATAGGATGATATACTTTGGTAGAGATGTGAGATATAACACTGTATACTGATACAAGGAAGGTTGATATGATTGGTCTAGAATATTTGAGGAATGGCTGACATTGGTTTCACTTCCCTTGAACACATAACAAGATGCAAAATGGACACCTGGAAACATAAGACTCGATTAACCACCCATTGTGAAATTCATCAACTCTAGATGAATCAACGAAAGCTCCATAGATGACTGGAAGGATAACCTATTGGCGGAGACCTATTCAAATTACTGGTACAGCTTCTTAAGTCAAATGTAAATGGTGTACTGACAACGGATACAAAATGATGTTCCATGCTCAAGGGAAACTACTGACTGTTGCCTTTATCTCAAATATTTAATATGTCACGATTCAAATTTCCCCCCTTTTTTTTGTTTTTTAATTTTTAGTACTTTTTTCATTTTATTAGCTTGAAAAAAGAATAAAGAATGCTATGGTACATGGGAGAGAATGACTGTTGCATGGGAATACTCTATTTTTCAAGAGCACGCATCAGGCCAAGGAAAAGATACATATCGAAAATCAGGGATGAGCTAGTTGTGCACACTCTTACAGATGTTCCCTCCATCAGTTGGTTATCTGAAGCAAGATTGTGTGTCAATGGATGGTGAGATAGAACCAAGTACTTACGGTTATCCAATTTGATGTGATGAATAAGGAGGAAGGGGGAAATGTGGTTAGCTTCATGCTAATTCTTGCGAAAAACACCAAAATCATAAATCACAATGAATCATGGTCCATCAACTACCTGAATCAAATAGAGTCTCACATGTATATATCAACTGGAACAAAAGTAATGGTTTATAGGAATTTTGATCAAAAATTGACTGCAAAGCATATACACAAGATAAGAAATAAGCATTGAAGCAGTAAGAACAAATGTTCATGCGGATATTTTAACACATGCTTATGTAAACTAACAAAAAAAAGGGATCCCATCCGGAAATGGTCAGAATTGTATGGAAAAGAATTATGTGGTCTCAAACTCCAGGTCATGATGGGACTAATTGGGCTCCTGAGCCTATGAGAATAACTCAACATGGGCACCAAAATGGAAATGGGGTGCTGGATAGGGTGTCCCATGTTTTGTAGGCTCTTCTGTTAGAATGGTGGAAAATACAGATATGATGGGTCGAACCACCAATTTCCAATAGGTTTGACCCTATGGAAATTTTGGGTTGCAAAAGGTTTAAATGCATCTTCACAGAGGGATAACATAAACCTATATGTATGCTTCCAAATATACCTGATAAGATCGAGGAACATAGAAGGATGCTCCTATACTTGGGTGGATTTAAACCAAATATGCTCCTAGTGGCTCCACAAAAGATGTCCTTAGGTGGGTGCAACCAAATGTTTATGACTTCAAGGATTGCTTCATCTAATGATAAAATTCTGTCCAATAAATCAAGTGTACTGGGAGATATCACTACCAAAATGGGCCAAGTAACTAGATCATATTCCTCCATCAAGGGAATATTTTGATCCAAATCTGCTAAAGCCATTTCAATAGCTCAGTATGACACTTCTATATTAGATAAGGATACCCTTCCCTTTCTCTCTTTCCTTCGAAAAAAGTGTAGAAATTTCAGGAAATTGTTCATTATTACATATATTTTGTTAACAAGATTCACCATCCCTGAAATACATGAAACAAACATGGATTTAAACACAATATTTAGAGGAAATTTGAATTGCATCATAATAAATTGAGAGGAAGGTGATTACAGCCCAATAATGGGTGAATCCCCTTCTCCCTTGCTCTAAACTATCCTTCTCCATCAATGCCAATGATCACCAAAGAAATTATGATGTGAAAAAGATTCTATCTCTAGGATCCAAATTCTACAGCACGCCTTTGCTTTTCTAGCTATCCTCCTTCCTTCTTCCCACATACCTTTATTATATAGCATTGGGATTTGTGTTTCCAATCACTCACCATGAATGTGGGTTTAATATTTTTGAATCATTTTTATTCTTTCCTTAATAAAACCCACTTTCCTTAGTTTTGGGGCATTTTACTTGAATTTCCAGTTTTTTAGGACAATTAATACATATGCCATGTATTCTTTCCACTCTAGGAGGTGTGGTGACTAGGTTTTTATCCTTAAGTAGTCTTGGTATTGAATTATTTAGAGAAACCTTTGTCTTCACATACTACTTCCTTTGTGGAAGCATTGGTCCAATGAGAGATCAAAGCTCTCAATTTGTTCCAAATTTTGGTCTTCATGTTGCGAGCGAAAAGAAGATATGTTTTCAAACCATGATCTTCAAGGGTGTTAATTTTATTGTTAATAGGAAGGAGGAGGAAGAAAAATTTTCCCTTGAGAGAAGCTCTAGGAGAACCCGACCACTCCTACCAACATATGCATAGAATATAACAATGAACTTAAGGGTAGACATGAAGATAAAGACTAACCTAGAGGTGTGGCATTCTAGATATTGTACCAGAGAGTTGGTGGACATCCATTTGAATTTTTGTGGGGTCCAAAGGGAGTGATATTTCTTCAACATCACGATGAATGGGAGCTAAAGAAGAGAAATATGGATTCACCAGGAAAACCCCATCATCACCTTAAACCTTCTCTTGACCTTCCTTATTGGATTTTCATGCTTTCATTGTCGATGGATCCAAGTCCCCTTCTATGAATTGAGCATCCAAAATTTTCAATATTTTTGTGTTTGGTTGATTTTTTTATGGACGATAAGACAAGTGGCAATTCATTGTTATATTTCCATAGAGGTGACACTATTGGCATATGAAGGGAACCCCTTCATTGGCCAATTTTTGTAAATGTACTCTTCCTCTCCACTCAATATCCATTTCCTCCACCAGTCCTTCCCTTACATCCACCATGATAAGGATTCAAGTCATATCCATTTCACCTATAGTAGAAAATGATATGCCTGCCTCTGTGAATACTCTTATAGAGTTACCAGTGCCTTTAAAGACCTTCCAAGAGAAGAAATCCATAGGAAACCCTAGGAGTCACACCTAAAGTAGAGAAATGTCAAACCTCTACATGCTTGCATCAAAGAGTGGATATCACATCTTCAGGGCCATGGGGTAGATTCAATTTTCTAATTACACTACAAAACCCATTGTGCATCTAATTATGGTTGAAAGAGGAAGGTGAACCATCCTCTATCTAGGATAAGAATCGAGGGGGTGTATCCCAACTTCTACCCCCAGCTCGATTATTCCCTCTCCTTTAGCTGCTTAATTTTAAACTGCCTCCCATGTTCCCTACCCACTACAACTTTTTCCTCCATCCCCACTACTTGATTTAGAATAATTTCTTCACCAATAACAAATTTCACCTCTTGTCGTTTATTTTTTAGACATTTTCTTTTCGGGTGTTGAAATTCAGGTCCTTTAGAAACCAAAATTGATTTGTAGCAATTGACTTCATCACCAGAACGACCCTCGGGAGGGGCCCTTGCACCTCATCTTTCTAAAACCGTGCCTCAACTAAGAATTGAGGGTTCAAACATGGGTCCTATTAACCCATTATATAAAACGGAAAAAATAGCTTTAGGGAGGATCAAGATCTCCCCCAACACCAATGGATAAGATCCAAAAACAACTCGACAACCTTGGAGTAAAGAGCTAATAATACTAGAAGATGATATTGTAGTATTAGAACTACAAAAGTTGTCTGTTGCTCCAAATGACAAAAAATAACTTGTCTCCAGTGCTTCACTCAGTGAATCTATGCCTAGTGTCTTCATTCATGGTATATTAAAGAATACCCCTAATTTCACTACATATCAATAAATTCCTACCAAAATCCTTTGGTTGAGTCCCTCTCCTAATACACACTAATTTCATTAGATATCAATAAATTTCTACCGAAATCCTTTTGTTGAGTCCCCCTCCTAATACATAGTTCCAATTTTAAAAACCCTATTTTTAAAATATATTCCATATTTTTACAATATACTACTTTTTATACTCCCCATCCCCCAATACCTACAATATATTGCTTTATTTTCATTTATAGTCCTACCAATATTTTTTTATCAACTCGCGTTGACTAATGTGGGATTCCTTAAGGCGCACCTTTCAACAAGTCTTTCCCCGTAGACCTCAACACCTTATCTGGGATATAAACTATAGTTCATTTTGAGTACCTAGAGGCTTGCATGCCTTAATGGAAAGTTCTCTCGCTGGAAATCATGGGAATACATCAAGGTACCTTGATCGTAAGATCTTGCAAGTGGCTTGAAATTAGCACATTTATTCACACTTTACGAGAAGTACTTGGGTACCTTGGCACTCATTGACATCAATGGTGAGTCTTCCTCGCATTGGTTAATGAAATTCATTAAATGGATCGTAATCCAATGATCTCTCTTCATGCTCAACCTCGACACATACATTCACTTGATTAGAACTATACCATTGGGTTTTGTAGCAGGTGAAGACTATACATTATTTCTCATGACTCCATCAGCAGTTGCAGAAGCATGACTTAAAATCTATGAGAGTACTAGAGTTCCTCTTTCATACTCCCTCTTTTCCATGATTCATCAATAGCAGTTCAGATCCCTCCACTTCATGTTCTTTGATCAGTAGTTACAATAGTTGCAACTACAACAATAGTCACCTTTCACATGATCCTGTAGCATTAACATCTTCCATGCTCCACTAGTTGCATCATCCTTATTCCTATTGTATAGTTCATTGCCATTTTGGGTAAGTGAAGGTATGTTACTTTCTAAAATTTAATCATTTAATTCCTTTACTGCTAGCAATGAATCATTTCGAAAATTACCTCATCATGCTCCATTTCCTTTTCGCTTCCATGACCTGAACTAAGTTGCATGAGGAGATGAAACCAATTCAGTTGGGGGGGGGACTATATTCACCACATATTCACTACCATCATTCCATTTTTCATCTCATTTACCATTCTGTTGAGGCTTGGAAATTCTCAGGAGACAACAGTAAGGGATTCTCCCCAGTCAACGTTCCCAACTAGCCCGTTGACTGTTTGGTATAGGGAATCCGTCCGGTTTGCGGTCCGGCTACCGTAGGTCAAGCAACAAAAAAAAGGTTTTACCGGTTGCGGCCCGGTCCACCGAGTTTTTGTATTTTTTACTTAATGTAGGAAATGCAAATGCCTAATTAACCATGCAGGATGATGAGGATGCGGGAAGCATCACAATGTGATGCGCAGTTTCTTACCTCTCGTCTTAGGCTCCCAAGCCTCCCAATCACATATGCAGCCATGAAATGAAACTAACTACCTATCTATCTATCCCCGGAGAGCAAACTGAAATTGATTATGAGTAATGCAAAGTAGGCATGCAACATAAAAAGAAACTACAGTTAGCTGATTATTTCTTCCCACCTTGCATGAACAATTAAGAATATTTCACAACCAGATAGCCGATTGTTTATGAACAACATTCACTACTCATAGTGGAAATCTTCATAAATAAACCGGAAAAAATTCATACAAGAACATAGGTTCAATGAGTTAGAATGATCTCACGGTTAATGGACACAAAGCTGAAAACAAAATAGTTCCTCTTCAACAAATCCATAGCACAACATTGGAATATTCCACCAAGCTTTCTCCAACAGGCAAACTGTAATTTTCTATTGCAAAAGGAAATAGTTCTTCTTACAATATGTCTTCACCAGTCTTACTGGGAAAAAGTCCTTTCTCCTTCTAAGTCTTTTACATTTATACAAAAGGGTCATACTGTTTGGCTGCCCAAAGTGACTTTTGGGCTTCCCAACCTCTCGTCTCCCAACGTTCTACTTTTCTTAAATGTTTTACAAAATAGTTACAAATTACAATAATGACCGATCCTTCATGAGGAG
>LPNX010724177.1:86142-118106 GCA_001517045.1 Pseudotsuga menziesii
TAAGAAATTCAACCAACCTGCTTGTTGAAACAATTCAGCACAATCAGGGAGTTTCTCAATCCATGTTAAATCAATGGGCTCAGCCCTATTGAATTTTCCACTTTTGCCACTCTTGCCCATCTTTTTCCTTCAGAAACTGGAAACTGTCTGGTTTTAGGGTTTAGAAGATGCTTAATAAACTGGTTTTCTGCTCCTTCAAACATCCTTACAATTCCTGCACATTTCTAAATAGACCTGTGTATTTTTCAGAAAATAAAACTTCCTCAAGGTGAAAGAATTCAAATCTCTGATGCCTGTAATGCTCGTTTGTTTTAACACTATGAGGTAGGTCTGTGTATAGGTTTGTTGTAAAAGCTTTGAAACCTAATCACCAATCAGACTATTTTTTGAACAGAAAACTATCTTCAACCTATATAGGAATGCCAACATTATTCTTCAAACAATTGAATTTGTAGATATGACAACTATCGCCAGCTTCTCAGCAAACTGAAGATTTCCTGTGTAAGGGATGAGCATGATAAAATAGTCTACAATTGATTCCAATGTTGTTTCCTGTAGACTATGATTGAAATTGGCATTAGGTTTGACAGGAATCTCAATCAGTCAGCTCATTATAGCCATAATGCATCAATATCAGATTTTTTTGAGTGTATTGGAGAGCCAAAACATAAACAACCTTCCCTCAAACTGTCTCGAACTTCAAAAACCTTAATATTTCAGACCTTGGGTTATTTTAGTGCTCTGTTCACCAAAATTTTAAGAATAGTTCCAGGCAGTTATTTCTGGGGTTAATATTTCATTTTGGAACCTATTCTAACCTCTGCATCAACCAATTTCTCCATAATGACCTCCAGCAAGAAAATTCCCAATTTTTCATTATAAGGGTTTATATTGAAATACCTGCCAATTGTGTTCGAGTGCAATGGCTTAAACCTTCGTTTTGAGCTGTCAATTGCCTCTCCTTGAGCATGCATATGTCTTCATATGGTTACTTTAACTGCAAGTAACGGGATTGAAAAGCCCTAAATTTCGCCAGCCTTCATAACTCTGTCTCTACTCTTCAGCAGCATAATCCACCTTTCTAGCAATTTGATTTACCTCACGAGCCCTCCTTTCCTCTGATAATGCATGTGAAAGGCAAATCATGCCACCTTATACCGAAATTTACTGATAACTGTCAAACAGATCCCGCATTATAGGCAATGATGAGCATGATTTGTTTCGAGATTCAAAACCTACTGCAGCTAACATGTATGAAACAGCTCACCATATGCGATTAGACATTCACAGAACAAAATCATGATAAAATCTTGCTTAAAAATCAAAAAATAAAAGGGCCGCGATATTCTTGTAGCACGCCCTTTGTAAATTTTCTGTCCAGCGCTACAAGAATATCTCCAATGCTAATTTTTCGCCATTTTTCATCTTTTTGCTAATTTGTCGAAGGTTTAAAAAGTTGTTAAGGTGAAAAATTATATCTAGGTCTTTTCCAAATAAAAATTTATGAATCAAATATTTGATATAATGACCTTTTCTTTAACCCCTTTAACATACAAAGGACCAAAAATCAAAACAAACCTATAAAAAGCAAGCTTAAAAAACTATCTAATCAACCAAAAAGTTCCTAAAGGAAAATAAAAATGAGACTTAAAACAAAACCTTAATTGAAATAAAATGAAAAAACAAACCAAAAATGGAGAAGTCAAACCAAAATTGTAGAAAAAATTTACTGACTTAACAGGGACCATGGCTATGCTGGTAGCAGGTACTTGAGGGGTCTGAACCTCGGGATTCTCCACCTCTGGGGTCTGCCCTGCTGCTGTTTCTGAAGCTGACTGCTGTGTCAACTTTATCCTTTCAGATTCTTGCTTTTGGAGCTCCTCATCGAGCTTTCTCTTTGCTTCCTCTATTTCTTTTCTAGCTGCTTCCTCTACTTCTTTGGCTGCTTCCCTTGCTTTCTCTGCTACTTCCTGAGTAGCTCTTCTTTCTTCTTCTATATGCAGCCTTTCTGCAGCCTCTTTCACCAACCTCTGGGCTTCTTCAACCCTCCTTTTGGCTTCTTCTTCAGCCTTAGCCTGTTCATCCCCTTTTCCACCCTTGGTGGTGATTTTCTTCGTGAATCTTCTCTTCAGTGCAGTTATGTTTGGGGCATTCCGGAAGACAGATTCTTCCCTATCAAAATGGTGAGTATATTCAAAATGCACCTTGTTTTCTTTACAATGCTCCGCAACTTTACCACGGGAGTCATTTCTGTGATAGGGCATCTCGCCAAAGTGGAATCTCTCTAGATCCTCTACGAATTCACCAGCTTGTTTCACCTTAGTGAACTTGTAGCTTCCTAGTTGGAAAGGTAAGGGAGGATAAGCAGCCTTCTTGTGTTCGAATAGGAAACTGCCTATTCCATCTAGGAACACTTGTCTGACCGCCTCCTTGTGGACAATGTAGTCAGTTGCATATTTTGGCAGTAGGGAAGGCTCCCTTGATCCTCCAAACATCCAGAAGTACATGCCATGTTCGGTCAAATAATAGTCTTTGTAATCCACTATTACTTTCATGGCCTCTTCTGACATACAATCACACTCTTTCCGAAAAATGAGTGTGTATAGCGGCATAATTAAGTGCTCACAGACTTCTCTGTAGTGGCTGTGGTACTAGTGTGCCCATAGTGGTCTATAAGCAGCATAGACAGGAATTATTTCCTAGTCCCAGATGCACCTAATACCAGGGAAAGGCTGGTTGCACAATATGCAGTCTATCAGTATTGAACTCATATAGAATTCTGATATTTTTTGGGACTCTCCTTCCAAGGCTGAGGTCAAGCAAGAAGAAAGACTGTTGGATACCAGGCTGGCCCAATTGAAGATTGTCCCTTGGGTGGTGACATGGAAAATGATGGGTATCCACTCTAGCTTGAAGAATCTACCATGAGATCTCCCAAAGACCCTATTAAGCATTAGAGCTATAAATCTGTAGGGAGCCCTCAAACTCGCTGTATCATACTCATTGGTCGGTCTGTACCGGTAATTTTTTCCCTGCAATAGCATTCTCTTAAGAGTCTCTACCAGGTCCATTCTAATGCTATTCAGCCAGTCATCAGACAAGAATACTTGGGCTTCTAGCAGGTGATAAGCCAACGCCACATATCCAGGGCTAAATGCAGCATAACCCTGTCTGTCAATATTTTCCAAAATCATCATGGTTGTATCTGCCCGGGGCAGAATCCAACCAATTACCTCAGAGCATGGGAACAGCTCTGGCCTAGTGGCGAATTTCATAAGGGAATATCTTTCAATGTTTGCATATATGGACTCTTCTTCTAAGCCCATGTCGGCGACTTCTCTGCGGTTAATCAGTCTGTAGATTTCCCCCCACTGGAATTCAGGTTCCACGCCAAAATCGCATTTAGTGTCTTCATACATGTACTCTGTCTTGGTGACCACTTCAACTTCTGGCTCTTCTTCGACCACAGGGGCCTTCTTCTTTTGCCTCTTTGACATGGTGGATTCGAATTCTTCTTGCCATATGTAACATTGTATCATTAAGCAATTTGAGTTGCAGATATTTATATGACAGTGAGCAGCGTTTTATTTCTTCTATATTAGCAATCAGTCAATGAAGAAAACTATATGTGTGTATAGCTTGAAATAGCCTAACTGTATAGCTTTCAGTGACTTAGCATGATTGACACTAGTTATAAGCAGTAAGATTATGCAATCTACCATGATGAAGCTAGCTGTGTGCAATAAACTGTGTATGCTACCATTACTTGCCAATATAACATTAACAACATAATCCAGCAGGAATGAAATCTACGTAAGATTGAAGAAGACTTGTGCGGGTCGCGGGAAAAACATTCATATTGACATAACTAAAACCTCCCTCTCTCATGTTCGGGTGATTTTATCTCTTCGCTATGCGGGACAGGCAGGGGAAAAATACACTCGATTTCAACAGTGTTCTTGCCCACACGCTCAAGGTCAACAAAGAAAATACCACAGCCTAACCCTTTCGACCAGCTAGGGTTTCAGACGATTGTGCGCAGAACGATGTGGCAACATAGTTATTCAAGGATGTGGGTTTCTAGGGCGCGTTGGATCAAAGACAAACCCCCAGTGCAACTATGGTGAAAAACTATGCGTTGCGACACACCTTCTTCCCCGGCCCGGGTTCGAATCTGGGCAGGAACTGGGTTGCGCGGGACTGCGAAGGCAAAAGGATAGGGTTCGAGGATACGGGAAAAAAGGGCAACCCCCAAATGCTACAGAAAACCACACAAATCTCCCTCTGTGAACCCATCATTACACATTGGGTGGCTTGGCGCAGATGGCGTAATGACCATCTACACCAAACTCCCCACCCATTACGCACGAGGCTGCAAACGAAAACCATGGGTAAACTACTGCCTCGGGTTTAACATGCCCTACTCCATGGTCAAAAGGATAAAACCTCCATCTATATAGGCGTAGAAATCAACGGGATGAAGAAAATGACTACACTTAACGCCCTAACCGTAGAAAACACTCAACCAAATACCTAAACGGAAACGGGAAAAGGCCAACGAGCCTACCTGGAAAATGCAATGCGATCAATCGGGAAGATGAGCAGTCAAATGCCCACAATCGAGCCACCTGGACGTGGGTACCAGCAACGGGATCCTTCGCAGCTAGTGAGAATGACACACGCGACAATGACAGTGCTCAACAGTCGAAAACAATAATAAAAAATAAACCCTTCGACCGTATATATAGTCAACACCACGGGTGCGAAAAATATCAGACATCGGAGCGATTTCTAATCGGAGGCTGAAAGCTCTCATCCTTCCACAACGACGGATGGACACAGCATAGATCCAGGCCGCAGAGATGTGCATAGCGGGAAAAATTAGAGGATCGGACGTCGAAGAGTTTCTGAGTCGGAGGCTGAAAGCTTACTTTGCTCCGCAACGGCGGAAAGCTAAACTAAAAATCCCTCCGCAATGGTGGGGACAACCAGGAGAAAACCCTAACTCGACAGACAACTAATGACATATCGACAAGATTGGGACTTCCGTCATCTACAACGGTGGAAAGGAAAAGACCTCGGGTGAGCGACTAAAAGCTGACGCGTCGGCTAGCGGATCACTTTACACATCGGGCGTTAAACTCTTTTGAGAGCCGCAACGGAGGAAGAAAATAATCCGAAAACTTTCGACGCAAAACCAAAAGTCATCCAACGTGAAACCAAAGAAATAAAAAATTAATCGAAGTCAAACCGAAAATCTGTCCACAGCGGCGGAAGGAGAAGTGACAATGGTTCCGATACAAAAACCAACCCCTAGTCGATTTCGTCGAAAATGTCAAAGTTAAAACCACACATCCATCCACAACGACGGAGAAAAACATGACCAAAACCTTCCGACCTAAACCCAAAAATCAGCCGGTGGATCGGAAGACGAAAACGCAAACTCACCAGCAATGGCGGAAAATGAAAACGCAGACTTACCTGCAACGATGGAAGATCAAAACAAAATACCTTCCGATCCAGACTGGCTTCAAACACAATTAAAGGCAAATGATGAAGGTTTGATCAATCATTGAAATTATTAATTTTTTTAGAAAAAAGGAAATCAGCTGTAGATCAATCCAAGCATAAGCAAGTCTTTCTCAAACCAAATCCAAGAAGATGATCGAACTAATTCAAGCAAAAGGAGGGTCCTAAATTTTTTTGGAATTTTGGGAAAATTGTTGCAGCTGCAACACATTCATCAACATTTATTTTCCAACGACACTTTGTCGCACTTTGCTTCATAAGCATTGATATACATATTGACATGATTCATAAAGACAAAGAAAAGGATTTTCTTATGCAAAGTGACGTTTTCTTTACACATTGATAGCTTATCATTTGCAGTGAGTGTATGGTTAAAATATTATTGCATCTAGAAACGTATAATGAAATGAATGTTGTTAACACAAGAACCAACATTCTTTGTATTCATGGTTGTCACATAAGAACCAACCATAAGAAAATGCCAGTTGTTACTCATGCATCTCACATCCTAGAAACATTCATTGTTAAATAGACATTATCAATCAGATCCATAGTTCAGATGCCCAAAGTTCTCAAGAAGATCCACGCAAGGTTGCATGAGGACATGCAACAAGTTCAATTGAGGAATATGTTGGGACTCAGAAATGTCATATTTTCATCCACTTTACCTTTCGCTATTCTTCACATTTCATCGTCCCTTTAACCTTTCGTTATACCATTTCCTTACATATATTTTGGTTTCACCTAATTATTTTCCACTTTATTCATTTTATAGTATTAAAAAGGAATTTATTGTTAAATGTTAGAAATTGAACATGTTTTTCATATATATGTAAAAAATGTGTGAGCTTTGTAATGTGTAGGAATTAATACAAAAATACTTCTTGAACATCTCCTCCACCATTTAAAGGAGATAGTTATTCAAATCCTATTCCAAGAAGAAGATCATGGAGATTTGGTTGGCATATCTTATCTAGGATTTGTGAGATACATGTGGAGGATTTGAAGGGATCTTATCTTGTAATAATGGGAAAGTAGTTGAGAGTAGTTAAGAGAATAATGGACCTGTAATTATGAGATGGTTATCTTATATTCAAGGCTCTCATGTATAAAAGAGAGTGCTCTCTCTCTCTCTCCATGGGGGTGGTTTTTTTATTAGTCTTGATTAGTCTTAGATTGTAGAAGTTAGTCTTGACTTTGAAATTTGGAGAAGGGTATTCTTATCTTTGATTCTTAGTTTGATTAATGCTCTCATTACTGTTTCATGATTTCTCGTTTGATTGTTGTAATGTAATTTGAGATAGATGTATTGTGTGAGATCACATATGTTATTTGTTGTTAAACTCTTCACATGTCATATTTCTTTTCCTTCATGCAAATTTCCATTCCTAGATTGGTTTTGATTTCAGCAATTTCAATTCAAAAGTATGTTTCAACTTCTTAGATTAGTTGCTAGATTAAATTAGTTCCACTTCGGTCCTGCACATATAATGCATGTGCTTTGTAAGCCTATGAATCTCGAATTGACAAATTAAATGGTTGGGAAAGTACTGCAATGCGATTAAAATGACATTAATTTCACCCAACAATGAGAAGGGTAACAAATATCAAATCTTGAAAGCACCAAAGGTACCTCAAAATCCCCCAGATACAAATAAGATCCTGGAAGTATATATGATGATGTAAAGAGAGTGCAAGGGGTTATCCCCAGCACAAACGTGTATGCTTCCTCATGCTTAACTCCTATGTAAGAGGAGCCTCTTGAAAACACTAATTATACCAAGGATTTCACTCTCGCACCTTGACAGACACCTACTTGTTTTTTTTAGTAGTCTTGGAGAAATTCACTCACAACACCCTATTCCAAGACTCTAAAACCTAATCCTTTTGGTACACTACTATCAAATAAAAAATGTAATTCATTTTAAAATAAGTGTTTAGTTTAAGGTTTTAATTACTCGAAGGAAATGTCTGTGCAACTAGTGAAGTTATGACTCAGCAGTGAAGTAAATATGCACACCTAACAAACAATGCCAAGTGCAGTTTTGTCTTTGATTATGGAGAAAAGGGTATTCCACTACATGAGATGCATAAATTTTCCTTCAAATGTCAATGTAAATTTCCCTATATGAAATCCTGATCGATATTCCATTAAGAAAAACTAAATGCAAGTACTAATTCATGCAAATGAATTATGCAAAACATGCTAAAAATAAGATATTTTTTTATTTTTGAAATAAATGATATGTGAATGCAATAAAAGACTTTGAAAATCCCAGACCATCCAGCAAGTATAAAACACCATCCAAGCAAGACACTGAGATTAAAAAATTTCTAATGCACTAATACCAAAACAAAAAAGGAGAAAGTTGACACGAACCACTCTTAACTAAAAAGCAAGTGAGAAAAGGTTTCTGGTTACAACCGATGCAAAAAATAGACACAAATCGCACCTAGGAAGACTCAACAACATTCAAAACCAGCCCAACATCTCTCAAACACCAATCACTCACTCAAAATGACTGAGACTTCTATGAACTGCATACACAACTATTAGTGTAACAACCCGCATGCATACGTGACTGAGACTTCTATGAACTGCATATATAAAGAGGAAGGTGGAAAAAAGAAAAACAAGATCAAAATTACTCCAAAATCCGACACAAAAACTCAGACAAACAGAGAGAAATTCAAGCACATCGTGCACCCAAACCCCAAAGAAAAACAAGGAACTTCCCCAACGGAGTCGCCAATTCTGTTATAGAGAAGATTTTCTATGGATTGGGGTTGACCACTATAGACTGAATGACACCAGAAATAAACCCATTTCTAATATGAAATAGATACAAAAAGAACTAACACTAAGGGATGGAAGGTGTACCTTATTCCAGAAGGTTGTAGTCGATCCCTATTGAGCTTTTAAACCATGCTTGTACCTACTATTCATCCTCAACAACAACAAATAAGGAAAGCATGATATATGTTAAAGTGTTAGGCCTACTCTAGCATATATAAAACCAATATATATATAAATCAAAGTAACTACATAATCCATGGATACAGATCATAGATAGTTACACATATACAATGGATGAGAAATGGATATTTCTATTAATAATGAACATAGATACAAGTGACAACCTTTGTCGACACCTCGTCAAAATTGAGAAACCGAGTCCTCCACCTAGGCCTCCACCACTTCAATCCCCCATTACAATGGAAATATCACAATGCAAAAGAAATATTGGGAAGAGCAATATGGATTCTCACAAGGACAAAGGGAATGCATACTCAAGCATTTGTGAATAAGGAACAAATGGACTATAGTTTCCTTTCTCTCTTCTATTCTCCTCCTTCAATGTATCCAAGGGGCCCAATATATAGCCCTTCAATAGGAAGTGAAGGGTTGAGTTAGAGCATTTCCAGGCATATGGAAGGACAAAGGTCAATTTATTCATGACACAATGAGGAAAACTCCAAAATATTTTATTTTTGGGCATATTTCCCAGTGTATGTGATTCACAGTGGGACAAGATGCATGTACACGTGAGATGTAAGATTGTGACCCTCATATACACATAAAAAAGGATTTTTTGAATAATTTCTTGGAACATTAAAGTATATTTTGAGCAAAGGAGGTCCACAGAGTCTGCAAAGGGACATGCAAGTCCATAAAAGTGTGATCTACCAAGTGTGGTAAAACTAGCTATAACAAGGTCCTCTATATTGTAGACCCAGTTGATGAGGTTAATATTCCATATTCTCTTGGACAAAACCCTAGGAGGAGGTGAGTGGTTTCGATGGTGAGACTATCCATCCTAGCCATCCATTGAGGATAAATCACCTCAGATTTGTCACTTTCTTTCCATCGCTGAGGATGAATGGTATTTTATTGCAGATATTGAGAACTTTTGGTTTAGTTTTTTTTTGGTCAACACCCATATGGGAAGGGCTCACTTGGTAGAGAGATCATAGTCATTGCTAAATAAAAAATGGATATTGTTGGGTGATATACACTGTTGTAGCAGACGTTTACCATCTTGAGAGAAGGGCGCACTCTCATAGGGAGTCTATCTTAAGCACAAGAGGGGCACATCTTATGTTCATTGTCCAAGTTACAAGGAAGAAATACTACCACAAACATATGGGTGACCATATATCCATTTTCCAAGATAAATTCGTGTTGAATGTTGTTCTAGATATTCATTTACAGTGGTGTGCATCTTGGGTCTAATGGCATCGTAATGAACTATAAAAAGGGAGTTTCCTAAGGCCATACATTAAGATTGAAGGTGGTTTCCTATAGCTGCACATCAACAATAAATATTGGGGTCATCTACAACAGTCCATTTGCAGCCTGAGTTTAGGAGAAATCATGGTTCATTGGAACAATATATAATTCCTATAGTAGATTATATATCCACAATCAAATACTCCACATCGAGCACAATAGTCTCGGATTCCTTCACAAGTGAATATTAGTCACCTATAACAAATAATATCAAGTTTGGGATGAGTCAATTGGAGGTTAGGACCGTAAGCTTTGTTGTTCACTATGTATAATTATATTTGAAATGATATCACACATTATCATTAAACACTATTACTTTTAAATGTTGGGCATTTCATAAGCATCTGAACCACATTTTCAATTCTCAAGCATGTATTGGCACTCTCTTATTCTAAATATCATTCCATGATTTTATATTGTGAAAGTTATTTCTATTTGAAATATGTTGTTGTGTATGTCCACTTCATTTTGGTGATATATATATATATATATATATATATATATATATATATGGGATACATCAACAATTCACTCTCAGTGATTCCAGGTAAAACTTGAAAAACATTTATTTTTGAACTAGCAATACCATAAACATTTAGTGGTTTAAATTGAAACTAAGGTAATGGGTGTCCATGTGGTAGTGATGCGGGGAACGAAGTATTATACTCAGTTTGTTAACAAAATCCATGGTGAAATACTAAATTACCAAAAGTTAAAAGAAGTGACCATCAATTATAGCCACATTTCCCCAAGTGTTTGACAAATCATGTGAACCAAACGATGTCTCTAGATTTGATTCCAAATCAATATTTTCAATCAATCTTATCGTTCAGGTATACCATAAATATTTTGAGCAGTATCCTAACCCAAAATTTAACAAAGAGTCAACCTACTAAGTGCTTAATTTGGATTGGGACATTACAGTGGGTCCTTTGGAATTGTGTATATTGTCCAAGTACCTTATTTTAAAAAATCCAAAACTACTTGTTCTTCCTAGAATGCTTCGAATTGATGTTTAGTATTATTATATAGTAAGTGTGCTTGTTGAATCATGTGTTATTTTTTTCTTAATTGACTCGATCATAGTAAGGAAAAAATTTCTATCTAATTTTCCTTATGAGTTGAACATAAGATGAAGATTAAAGAGACTCATTGTTTTTCTAGGTTTGGGATTTTATCCTTTCGAGAACAAAGAAGGACCTCCTTTAAATCATCCTCGGTGAATTAATACATTAAAGATACATTGTCTTTACATAAACTAAATTTGTAAAAAAATGGTCAACTCTTACAATTTCTATAACAGAGGTGCATTCCTCATCGTTGAAACACAAATGAAAATGTTCTTTAGCGAGATAGGCCAAGCCTTCAAAATAAGTGACTGAATTTCCATTATGATTGGGGAGACTCCACATAGTGTTAATGATATTTCTACCCTTGTCCAAAGAGTTTTTTTGTATTTCCATTCCCATGCTTGAGCCATATATCCCTATTCTTCAAACTCTAGACTTCTTCTTTGTCCTCCAACAATTTGTTCCTTCTATTTTATGACTAAAGGATCATGGATTTTGTTTCTGGAGAAAGAAATTGGGCCTCCTTTAGCGTCGTAGAGGGATTGAAGTTTCTACTCCATTGATTTTAGGTTTTCCTCATATAGGATCCATTTCAATTGAGACCAATCAATAATTTCCTACTTTATTTTCTTTAGAATGGATGCAAATTGCACTATAATAGATTCTTGCAGATATCGATCATAGGGGACTGAATTGTTGCATACCAAATATATATAGTCCAAATCCTTTAACCAAGTTGAGTTGAATTTAAAGGGACTCTCTAGTTTCCTTCCTTCACCTTGCACCTCCAAAACAATATGGAAGTGATCAGAATCACCTCCACTACTGACCCATTAATGGATAATACAAGAAATGTCAAGTAGTTTCAAAGAGACAAAAAAATGATCCATTCTTTTTTCTACACGAGATTCCCCTGCTTTCTTACTTCTTCAAGTCATATTTATCTTGATTGGTTCTATGTCAAATAATCCTTGTACTTCAAATTTGTGCTCGATAAATAGTCTATTAATTGGTCCTAGGATTCCCTTGGACCCTAAACTTTAGTTGCTCCAAGAGTAAAATTTAGGTATTCTCCTAGATTGAGGGTGTTTGAATTCATATAAGATTTATTTAGCAAATAATACCAAGAAGGGACTATTTCCACCTAAGCATCATATAAATTGAGAATCTTTAGCTCCATGCCCAACTCATATGAAACAAATACAAACAAACCCTAACATAATCCCCTAGTAGTTTAACATCTTGATTGTCTGTGGACTTCATCCAATTGCTAAATCTTCAGAGTGCTCCCTTGCATCTAAGGAGATAAAATACAAAACATTGAAAATAGATTCTAGGTATTTTGTAAGGCTATCCCCATCTACTAGGGTTTCTTGAAGGAAGATGATTTTGGGATAAAGCTCCACCAACCTTCATAGTGACGATTTTTTGGTCCGGCTCGTTAAACCTCTAAACTAAAAGATAAAAATGTCATTGAGACAATATGGCTATGGATTTCACTTCTCTAAGCACCCTATCATTGGAAAACTGCTTTCTCATGTCTAGCTCCACATGATATTTATCGTGAGATTTTGATATATGAGACTTCCATTCCATTGCTTTGATGATTGTTTGACTATTTGGGTTATTTTCCAAACCTACTTCCTTTTTACAAAAAATGATCAACAACGAGATCAATATATGACTCATATTCTACCTTAAAATTTACTCTTCTATGTCCTTGAACATCCCAAATATACAAATATTAAAAGTGGGGCAACACCGAGGCCAACTAACATACGAGGGATCCTTGTTGATCTTAAGGGAGATAGGAAGTGTTGGTAGATTCAACTGCAGGGACATGTCTACATCCTATCTATCCTTAACTAAATGGAGGGTGAATCCTATTGATAGAATATATGCAATAATGAACAATTTCCTAAAATTTCGACACTTTTTTAAAAGGAAAGAGAGAGAGGGAAGGGAGGAGTTTAGCTCTTGCAGCATAGAATTTGGTGAAGATCCCTTTGCTCCAGCTTCCATGGCCTTTAGTCCTCCATTAGTAGCAGCTAGCTAGTTCCTTACCTCTAACCCTTAAAAAACTTCAAATAAAGCATGAAATCTATCTACTAAATGTTGCAAAAATACATGAAACAAACATGGATTTAAACACAATATTTAGAGGAAACTTGAATTGCATCATATTAAATTGAGAAGAAAGTGATTATAGCCCAATAATATGTGAATCCCCTTCTCCCTTGCTCTAAGCTATCCTTGTCCATCAATGCCAATGATCACTAAAGAAACTATGATGTGAAAAAGATTCTGTCTCTAGCCTCCAAATTCTACAACATGCCTTTGTTTTTCTAACTTGTCCTCCTTCCTTCCTCCCACATGCCTTTCTTATATATCATTGGTATTTGTGTTTCCAATCACTCACCATGAATGTGGGTTTAATATTTTTGAATACTTTTTATTATTTCCTTAATAAAATCCACTTTCCTTAGTTTTTGGGCATTTTACTTGAATTTCTAGGTTTTTAGGACAATTAATACATATGCCATGTATTCTTTCCACCCTAGGAGTTGTGGTTACTAGGTTTTGATCCTTAAGTAGTCTTGGTATTGAACTATTTAGAGAAAACTTTGTCTCCACATACTTCTTCCTTTGCAGAAGCAATGGTCCAATGAGAGATCAAAGCTCTCAATTTGTTCCAAATTTTGGTCTTCATGTTGCGGGTGAAAAGAAGATATTTTTCAGACCATCATCTTCGAGGGTGTTAATTTTATTGTTAACAGATTCCCCCTAATGTGTGAGGTCCGAGCCTATGCTAAGGGCTGAAATACATTGATTTTTTTTTTTATTCTGATACTCTTTTGACTGATACTCTTTAATAATCAAGGCATGATGGAAAAGGGTAGTTTATGAACGTAGGAGTTGGAGAAGTACCTGCAAGTCAAACAAGGAAATTTCCCAAATATATAATATCTTCCTAAGCTGGGTATACCCATGCTTAGTAGTAAACAAGCATGGCCACGGCCAATACACAGTGGATCCATGTCAAAAGTAAATTCTATAAAACATATAAGTGCACATTTGATGAGTGCAACATATCCAGGTCTTCATGGTACTTTGACAGGGTATTTTAATCTTGTGCAACTCGGGCAGTGCATCGATGAGTGATACAACTATAATTCCCAAGGTCTTTAATACAAAACAATGATAGTATGAGTTTATATCATTCAAATAGATCAGTTGATGTCGAGCATAATAAAACACCATCTGATTACCGGTCATTGATGTATACCATTAACAGATTTGAGGATGCCCACCGATAATGATGATGGACTCCAAGGTACTTGAGTACAAACTGACAAATGTGAATAGATGTTTTGAAGTCGAACACTTGTAGAATCAAATAATCATGGGTCATTGGTGTACACCAATTTTCGTTTGCAAGGAATCCTACCACTAATGACTGCAAGATCCAAGGTACTCACTGGGGTTTCTAGATCCATTTCCTAGATGATGATTTGATGTGAATAGGAACGGATCCATCAGAAGGAGGGCGTTAATGCATCCCACATCAACTAACATGAAACTGATATCAATAGGATGATATAATTTGGTAGAGATGTGAGATATAAAACTATATACTAACACAAGGAAGGTCTATATTATTGGTCTGGAATATTTGAGGAATGGATGACACTGGTTTGACTTCCCTTGAACACATAACAAGACGCAGAATGGACACTTGGAAACATAAGACTCAATTAAGCACCCATTGTGAAATTCGTCGACTCCATATGAATCAACGAAAGCTCCATACATGACTAGAAGGATAACCTGTCAGTGGAGACCTGTTCAAATTACTGGTACAGCTTCTTAAGTCAAATGTAAATGGTGTACTGACAGCGGATACAAGATGATGTGCCATGTTCAAGGGTAACTATTGACTGTTGCCTTTATCTCAAATATTTAATATGTCAAGATTCAAATTTCCCCCTTTTTTGAGTTTTTTAATTTTTAGTACTTTTTTCATTTTATTAGCTTGAAAAAAGAATAAAAAATGCTATGGTACATGGGAGGGAATAAGTGTTGCATGGGAATACTCTGTTTTTCAAGAGCACACGTCAGGCCAAGGAAAAGATACATATTGCAAATAAGGGTTGAGCTAGTTGTGCACACTCTTATAGATGTTCCCTCCATCGGTTGGTTATCTGAAGCAATATTATGTGTTGACAGATGGTGAGATAGAACTAAGTAACTGCGGTTATCCAATTTGATGTGATGAACAAGTAGGAAGGGGGAAATGTGGTTTACTTCATGCTAATTCTTGCGAAAACACCAAAATCATAAATCACAATGAATCATGGTCCATCAACTAGCTGAATCAAATAGAGTCTCACATGTATAGGTCAACTGGAACAAAAGCAATGGTTTATAGGCATTTTGATAAAAAAAGTGACTACAAAGGCATATACGCAAGATAAGCAATAAGCACTGAAGCAGTAAGCACAAATGTTCATGCAGATATTTTAACATGTGCTTATGTAAACTAACAAAAAAAAGGGAGCCCATTAGGAAATGGTCAAAATTGTATGGAAGAGAAGTATGTGGTCTCAAACTCTAGGTCATGATGGGACTAATTGGGCTCCCGGGCCTATGAGAATAACTCAACAATGGCACCAAAATGGAAATGGGGTGCTAACTAGGGTGTCCCATGTTCGGTAGGCTCTTCTGTCAGAATGGTGGAAAATATAGATATGATGGGCCGAACCACCAATTTCCAACAGGTTCGACCCTATGGAAATTTTGGGTTGCAAAAGGTTCAAATGCATCTTCACAGAGGCATAACCTAAACCTATATGCATGCTTCCAAATATACCTGATAAGATCGAGGAACATACAAAGGATGCTCCTATACTTGGGTGGATTTAAACCAAATATGCTCCTAGTGGCCCCATAAAAGATGTCCTTAGGTGGGTGCAACCAAATTTTTATGACTTCGAGGATTGCTTCATCTGATGATAAAATTCTATCCAAGAAATCAAGTAAGCTGGGAGATCTCACTACCAAAATGGGCCAAGTAATTGGATCGTAGTCCTCCATCAAGGGAATATTTTGATCCAAATCTGCTAAAGCCATTTCAATAGCTTGGTATGACACTTCTATATTAGATAAGGCTACCCTTTCCTCTCTCTCTTTCCTTTGAAAAAAGTGTAGAAATTTTAGGAAATTGTTCATTATTGCATATATTCTATCAATAGGATTCACCCTCCCTGTAGTTAAGGATAGATAGGCCATAGACACATCCCCAGTATGGTCTCCATTCTATTGTTAGATTCAACCGCAGGGACATGTCTACAACTTATCTATCCTTAACTACCAAGAGAGTGAATATCGTTGACATAATATATGCAAGAATGAACAATTTCCTGAAATTTCTACACTTTTTCAAAGGAAAGAGAGAGAGAGGGAAGGGAGGATTTTACCTCTTGCAACGTTCCATTTGGTGAAGATCCCTTTGCTCCAGCTTCCATGTCCTTTAGGCCTCCATTAGTAGCAGCTAGCTAGTTCCTTACCTCTATCTCTTAAAAAAATTCAAATAAAGCATGAAATCTATCTACTAAATGTTGCAAAAATACATGAAACAAACATGGATTTAAACACAATATTTAGAGGAAATTTGAATTGCATCATATTTAATTGAGAGGAAGGTGATTATAGCCCAATAATGGGTGAATCCCCTTCTCCCTTGCTAAACTATCCTTCTCCATCAATGCCAATGATCACCAAAGAATTTATGATGTGAAAAAGATTCTATCTCTACGCTCCAAATTCTACAGCATGCATTTGCTTTTCTAGCTTATCCTCCTTCCTTCCTCCCACATAACTTTCTTATATAGCATTGGGATTTGTGTTTCCAATCACTCACCATGAATGTGGGTTTAATATTTTTGAATCATTTTTATTCTTTCCTTAATAAAACCCACTTTCCTTAGTTTTTGGGCATCTTACTTGAATTTCCGTGTTTTTAGGACAACTAATACATATGCCATGTATTCTTTCCACTCCAGGAGTTGTGGTGACTAGGTTTTGATCCTTAAGTAGTCCTGGTATTGAATTATTTAGAGAAACCTTTGTCTTCACATACTGATTCCTTTGCGGAAGCATTGGTCCAATGAGAGATCAAAGCTCTCAATTTGTTCCAAATTTTGGTCTTCATGTTGTGGGAGAAAAGAAGATATGTTTTCAGACCATCATCTTCAAGGGTGTTAATTTTATTGTTAATAGGAAGGAGGAGGAAGAAACAATTTCCCTTAAGAGAAGCTATCGGAGAACCCGACCACTCCCACCAACATATGCATAGAATATAACAATGAAGTTAAAGGCAGACACGAAGATAAAGACTGACCTAGAGGTGTGGCATTCTAGAGATTGTACCAGAGAGTTGGTGGACGTCCATTTGAATTTTTGTGGGGTCCAAAGGGAGTGATATTTCTTCAACATCATGACGAATGGGAGCTAAAGAAGTGAAATATAGAATCACTAGGAAAACCTCAATATCACCTTAAACCTTCTCTTGACCTTCCTTATTGGATTTTTATGCTTTCATTGTCGATGGATCCAAAGCCCCCTTCTATGAATTGAGCATCCATTTTTTTCAATATTTTTGTGTTTGGTTGATTTGTTTATGGACGTGTTGACGGGCATATGTGACTATGCACGTAACGGGGAAGACAACCCAGACCGAGATCCTTAGAACAGGTTCCAAGCTGTTGGGATGGTTGTTTCCGACAGGTTTAAAGGCTCTGTTAGCCTGAAAATCTAACTAAACTAAGTCTAAAAGCTAAAACTAAAAACTACTGCTTATTAGTTCAATAGATCTATAATATACTACACAATAAATTATTAAAATAATTACTAGATTAATTTGATATATGCACACAACTAATTACTGTACTCAACATAATAAAATAATTAATCTATGAATGCAATAATTAACGAAATATTAATAAATCCAATCAATTTACATAACTTACAGAATTAACAAATGTATATTAAAAACAAAGAATCAGAAAATAACCTGAATATGAGTCAATGGCTGTTTTTCATAAAATAGATTACAAAAAACAACTATTAATCCGTTCTTGGTCTTATCCCGATCGGGAGTGAAGAAAAAATAATAAACTGAAATCGAATCACTAATAATCCTACTGTGTTACAATCCTGTTAATATTCAGAAAGAATTCGAAAACTTAAACAAGATCGCACAGCAGACGAATATCATAGATATAATGATGACAACACCAAATTTATAACATGATATATATATCAGCAAATCGAAAAAAGCGTGAATCGACTGAATATATGTGATGTATTTGCAAAATTCATCAAAGGAATGATGACAAAACATTGATATTGCAGAAAAGGGAAACAAGATCGACTGATATCAAAAATACAATTGCAAAGTATTAAAATACTGTAAATGTATATAGATATCACCAGTTTAAATGATGCTACAGCTACTGGCAACAAACTACCTTAAGTCACACGAACATTCAAACAGTAGTCTTGTCCAGCCCTTTACAAACTATCGATCCCTCGGCTCCAGCTCTTGGTCTGCTCTTCAAACAATGAAAAAGAAATTCTTCAATGCTATAGATCCATCCCAAAATTATCCTGGCAACAGCGATCAGATCTGAAAGAGAAATCTCTCAGCTCCAGCCTCTCCTGTCACTTTTGATCACTCCCAATTCTTTCAGCAATCAGGCATTGAGATGCTCTTGAAAAAATAATTCTTCAAAACGAGCTCCTCACTGACAGTAGTGTCTCTAGAGCCCCCTCCCCCTTTACAATCAAATTCTTCTGAGTTTAAATAAATCCAGATCAGAAGAAAACAAAACCAATTAAGCTCTGCAACAGGCGAATTTCTGGAAACAACCATTTCGTTGCCGGCCGTAACTGCCAAAATCGTGCTCAAAGGATCCTCGAAATCGCCTAGAATCAATCATTTTCTGGCAAAATCCCCCTGAGTATAACTAAATGGGTCCGATCTGAAGAAAACCCATGTGGCGGATTTCTTAGATCTGCTTTCATTTGCTCACAATGTAGCTCGGAAAATCGCTTGTTTGTTGAGAACGCGATTTTGTAACTCGCACAATCCCGGCAGTTTCTCTGGAAACTGAACTGCTGCTCCCTTAACTTTGAGCTTGGGCGATTTGAAAATCAATTGAGATCTATAATCCCCAAATATCTGCGTCCAATCTTATCATCAAAACCAACACATTAATAAATAACCAAAATCATAAACGAAATTCAAAAACAGGAATGAAATGAAACATAAAATTATGCGATCAATCATTAAAGTCAGCCACATTTATTTATTTTCAAACTCGATCTTTAAGCTCTCACTGCCACTTCACAGATTTGCTTGTTTATTTTTTGCCATATTCTCTGCAGCATATTTTTTAGAGTTATTATGTGATTAAAAACCACAGTGTTCTTATCCTTCACAATTTCTCGAATGAAGACAGTTAATGCATGAGACTACAAACTAATTCAACAATTGTTATGACTAGCTGTTTACGCATTAACTATCAGCAGAGAAACGAGGTGTTTGCAATCATTCCTCTGCTGTCAGTCATGATATATAACCTAAGAAATAATCTCGTTGCACCCTCACAGTTCAACACCCTCTAATTCATTTAATAAAAGTTTCTCTTATTTGCAAAAATTCGGAATTGATCTGGCCACATGTCCTCGCCATCAATTAAAATATAGTAATGTGGTAACAATACTTTGGAAATTGTCATAATGTCCATCCACATATGGGGATTTATGAAAACAAGATATAGCATTAATTGCAAAAGTGCTGAAAGCTTCACTACCATAAATCTCCTTTCAATACAAACATTTTAATCCATGAAATAATTCCTTATTGTTTAAAATACTCTTTTGATTGTTGTTTCGTATGGAAAATATCCAATAATATTCATGGTTATTTGTCTTTCGCCAATATGTAGAAATGTTCATCAATATTACCAATACTAAGAATGCTTATATTGTTTGAGCTCATACATATTCCAAAATATATAACTCTTAATGACATCCAAGCATCCACCCTTGGTCCTTTTGAATAAAATGCATCCATATAATAATTTCAACCTTCACGAATGAGAGACATGCTATACGAAATACACATCCCATAACCCATAATATCGATCTCGACCTCTACATACAATAATAAATATGACATATGAGGCCCATTATAGAAATAAAGATCAAATAATAAGGTTGTGCTATGCGTAAGCCTTAGAAATATAACTCGAATGAACTTTGATAAGATACCAAAAATATAATAATCAGCGTTAAACCTTATCAAGATTCACGATAACAAAATCACATAAAAAAAAACAAATAATAAATATTTGGATAAGATTTCAAAAATTAGCTTATAAGAAATTAATAACACTTATCCCTTGATTTTTTAATGCAAATTCACTTTGAAATAATAATTTCAAAGTAGTGATTTTGTTTAACTAATCCATAGTTCTCAAAGGTTTCTTTTAAAAATATCGAATTTCATGTTTCAGTAGCTGCTAGAATGTCACCATTTCAGTAGCTTTTAATTCTTTAAGTTTGCTATATGAAATTCAAACATTTCATCAAAAATAAAATACAATTTTGTTTGATGAAATAATGGTTTTTTAAAAGCTGTTGGGTAGGGGCACAACAGGACGATAAGACCAGTGACAATTCATTGTTATATTTCCATAGAGGTGACACTATTGGCATCTGAAGGGAACCCCTTCATAGGCCAATTTTTGTAAATGTACTCTTCCTCTCCACTCAATATCCATTTCCTCCACCAGTCCTTCCCTTACATCCACCATTATAAGGATTCAAGTCATCTCCATTTCACCTATAGTAAAAAATTATATGCCTTCCTCCATGAATACTCTTATAGAGTTACCAATGCCTTTAAAGACCTCTCGAGAGAAGAACTCCATAGGAAACCCTAGGAGTCACACCTAAAGCAGAGAAATGTCAAACCTCTCCCTGATTGCATCAAAGAGTGGATATCACATCTTCAGGGCCATGGGGTAGAGTCAATTTTCTAATTGCACTACAAAACCCATTGTGCATCTAATTATGATTGAAAGAGGAAGGAGAACCATCCTCTATCTAGGATAAGAATCGAGGTGGTGTATCCCAACTTCTACCCCCAGCTCGATTGTTCCCTCTCCTTTAGTTGCTTAATTTTAAAGCGCCTCCCATGTTCCCTACCCACTATAACTTTTTCCTCCATCCCCACTACTTGATTTGGCTTAATGTCTTCACGAGTAACAAATCTCACCTCCTTTCCTTTATTTTTTAGACATTTTCTTTTTGGGTGTTGAAAGTGAGGTCCTTTAGAAACCAAAATTGATTTGTAGCAATTGACTTCATCACCAGAATGACCCTCGGGAGGGGCCCTTGCACCTCTTCCTTCTGAAATTGTGCCTCAACTAAGCACTGAGGGTTCAAACATGGGTCCTATAAACCCATTATATAAAAAGGAAAAAATAGCTTTAGGGAGGATCAAGATATCCTCCAACACCAATGGATCAGATCCAAAAACAGGACAACCTTGGAGTAAAGGGCCAATAATACTAGAAGATGATATTGTAGTATTAGAACTACAAAAGTTGTCTATTGCTCCAAATGACGAAAAATAACTTGTCTCCATGGCTTCAGTGAGTGAATCTATGCCTAGTGTCTTCATTCATGTTATATTAAAGAATACCCCTAATATTACTACATATCAATAAATTCCTACCAAAATCCTTTTGTTGAGTGGCTCTCCTAATACACACTACTTTCATTAGATATCAATAAATTCCTACCGAAATCCTTTTTTTGAGTCTCCCTCCTAATACATAGTTCCAATTTTAAAAACCCTATTTTTAAAATATATTCCATATTTTTACAAGATACTCCTTTTTATACTCCCCATACCCTACTTCCCATCCCACAATACTTACAATATATTGACCTTATTTTTCATAATTTAGAAAATCCCTTTTATGAATGAACATAATAAGATTTTAGTCAACAAGGTGAATTTTGTATGGGAGAAGGATGATTCCTAAGGAAACAATTGGACACTTGGAATACACATGGAGGTGAAACAATAGGATTTCTCTATGTCAACCTCTAACCTTAGTCTGATGAGCTTCCATCTGTGAGGCAATTAGTAATTTTCGATAAATTGGCCAATCAAGAGGTTCTATCCTTGAAGCAACATTGACTTCCACCAATAACCCTAGTAACACTTGTAATTATGATTTCGAAGTAAAAAATACATGTATATATTGTAACACTTATGAAATAAAATGGGAAAAAGTTTAGTTGTAATCTCTAATGTCAAAAGATAAGAAAAGACAAAAAGAAAAAAGCCAAAAATAAATAAATAAACAAACAAACTTAAATTCTTCTTAATTGGAATTTTTTTAAGCATAAAAAATTGCACTTAGTTATATGCTTAATAAATAAAGTTAAAGTAAATCTATACTAGTTAATGTCTTTGATGTGGTTTATAAGCCTTAGTGATACTTGGCAGTTCTTTAATCTGCACTGTAGCAAAAGAAATTCAATTAAAGTTGAAAATTACATCCTTTAAACTAACTATAATTAATTTTATCTTAAAAATATTAAATCCCAAAATATTGGTGAATTGTTTCTCTTATAAATTTATTTTTATTTATTTTAAAAGGATGAATATCATGGCAAAGATGAACTTCATTCCTAAAAAAATTATTAAGCCAAAATATAAATAAAACATTAAAACATACTAAAAAAACCCATATAAATATATATACTCATTACGTATATTTATTCTTGGAAATCAAATTAAACTTGAACGAACTCATAGAGATGTCTCAGTTATGTAAACACTCAGCAGTGGGTCAATAAAAAAAAAAACACAGCAGTCTCTGTTGTACTATCTTACTTAGAGTAAGAGCACAAACCTGAATATAGAGGATAATCCTAAAAAAAAAAATCGATATAGAATTGAAAGACGGCTGATGCTAACACAGCTAGTTACTTCATACAAGAACTCACAATTATTTTATCCATAAACATCCTATAGAAATGCAAATGAAGCGCTGGATATTGGGTTGCTTTGCCTGGTCTACAAGTAAAGCATCTAAAGTGTCTTTTCTTTGACTATCCTGGCTCATATACCCGGTTCTATATTACTCAGCCGTGATGGTTTGATACAGCCTCGGATGATCTTCATCGATCAATTCAGACGCACCAGCAATAATTACATCACGCTGGGGAGTCAAAAACATCACGATCGACATGCGATTCTGCTTTGCATTCACCACCGCCCGGTGCTCGACAGTCTTGTATTTCCCATTGCTTATTATCTGCCATTACAAATTACCCATATGTATCATTTTACAAACCCTCTAATCAGGTTTGATCCAGGTACGTAGTCTAAATAAGACTAACAATAGAAATACGAAAAGGGGCTCAAAGAATTTCACCTACTTGTAACAAATCCCCGATATTGATAATAAGAGATCCAGGAACAGAGGCCACAGTAAACCATTGCCCGTCTTTCCGAACCTGGAGACCTTCCACCCCATCATCGAGCAGAACAGTGAGCAAATCTCCATCTGAATTGGGTCTACTACCATTCACCAGATCGGGTTGAGGGCAAGGAGGGTAATAATTGATTCTAAGTTGGAGCAGTGCTTCTTTATTCAGGGTTTGGATATAATTTTGGTCCAGCCCTAAACCCTCGGAAACAAAACCCAACAACTTCTCCATAAGTCTCATTACCTCTTCCCCATATTTTTCATATGTTTCCCTTCATAGTACAAACAGTAACGTATCAGAATGGATACAAGCTCGTTATCAACGTTTCAAACACCCAGAGAGTATATATATATGTGCACACAGTGTTGTACCTGTATGTGGAGGGCGCTTTGGGCCAGTGCTCAACTGCTTTGGCCCACTCTGGAGAAATATAATGAACAAGGGCATCGACCCAATCCAGGACTGTATCGTCAGATATGTCAAAAAACCGGCCATACCCTTCGAGCATTAGAGTACCAGGCCTCACAGGGCACTGTTTCCGTTTCTCTTCAAGCGAAAGTTCAAAGAACTCCACTGAAACCCGTTTTACACTCTCCAACAACGACAGAGGTATGCCATGATTTATTATCTTCAAAACAATTGAAAACCCATGAAATCAGAAGGCCAAACAATAACGAATTTGGTTGGATAATCGACACAGAAATGAAAAAGGAAAGCAAAATTTATATAAAAACCTGAAAGAAACCCCATTCCTGGGATGCTTGGGCGATTTGGCTCACAGTCTTGAAGCGTTGATCGAAGTCTTCCACGCCTGCTAGATCGATGACGGGAAAAGATTGCTGGACTTGAAGAGGACGGGATGGCCTCCGATCAGAAGGAAGAACGTACCGTGCAGGAACTTCCTTCACTTGCCTTTCATGTAGTGTCTCGACGATGTCAATTGGTCTAAGTCTTTCATATTGCTTGACAAGAGCGTCCATGGCAGCTGATGAGGAATTCATATTCGTAGTATACAGTGGAATTGGAGTGCACCTGATATAACGAATTGGAGTTGATCTGAAACCTCGACCTTCAAGCGCTGTGACAAATTTATTGATAGGGTTGGAACGGTACACTCTGTCGAGCAAGCGACTATTAAAAAATGGTATCTCACATGCAAAACTGCCTCGTTTGCACATACAAAGTCTCGTGATACGATTTCTAAGAATATCATGTAATTGAGTTTTGCATCAGACAAAGTCTCTTGTTACGTTTTCTAATAGTATGTAAAGCTCAAACCATGACACAATTCCAAAGAAGATACAAAGTTCAATCCATTGGTGTTTAGCTCATTGGATAGGCCTTTGTACTAACTCGTATAGAAGAGTGGGGACTGAGAACTATGTATACAAGAAAACTTGTCGAATCTTATATCGTCGACGTCGCCATGGGAACAAAGTAATATCCCACCTTCAACGTCCCGATTCTCGAACTTGCTGTCAGTCCGGTGAATCGGGACCTGGGAAATGACTCATCGTCTTGTTTTTTAAGTTAATTACAAAAACACATTTGTACAATGTATTTGATTCGAACCCAGCGTGCATAAAACTGCCAGTGAACCCAGGACGGAATTTGACGCGCGATTTGACCATGAAATAAGGTGATAAGGGGATATACTTTGAATGGTAGAAGTATACTTTGTTATGTTCTCGACAAGGGGATATATATGAATAGGCCACGGTCATCTAGAGTAATTTGTAGTAAATTTAACAAAAATATGTAATTTAGACTAAGGTTGTGTATTATATTTTTATTTTTTTATTTTTTAAAACTATTTTTGTGTTTATTCATTGGTTAGTGCTAGGGTCTTGTGCCCCACGACCAGCTTCTAGCTTTGGCCAGCAAAAATTAAATGCAAAATTCCTATTGCAGCAACCGTTCCCATTGTAATTGATGATTCACACTGCACTGTATGCTCACAAACTCACATGCTGTGACATCTATCCGTGGCATCAAATGGCTCGTCCTCCATCTGTTTTCTTTCTTGTCTACACATCTACCATACATGCAGAGCTTAATGTGTTGCATTATAAACATGCAACTGCCCAAATGTTCTTCTTTCTTGTCTACACATCTACCATACATGCAAAGTTTAACGTGTTGCATTATAAACATCTCAAAGGTTCTTTGCCAATCATGCATCTGGTGTGACTCCTCGCCATCTTAACTATTTCTAGCCTATTTTCAATTTTTTTTTTCAATAGTTTTTGCAAATGTGTTGTGCCAATAATCGCCTGATCTCGGGTCTCTTTTTGCATCACCCTTCGCGAGCGTTTCTATTCCCCTATTGTGCAGGCCTCTGCTCGAAATGGATTCAACTTTCGTAGTCTTCAAGCGAGACGATACACCAATACATTTCAGTGTTTGGTACAACGATATGAACAACGATTGTATTTAACCACCGTTGTCATGCATGCTATGGAAATAACACACAACGTTGACTGCGCTTAACAGAACTATGAGTACCAATTTCACTTCTATTATTCAAATAGGATTTTAACAGAACTAGGAGTACCAATTTCGCTTCCATTCTTCAAATAGGATTTTACCAAGGTTAGGTGAGCCCATGTTTTGAGGCACTTGCTGTTACCTCGAACAAAAACTCAGCTATCTGAAACAAAGATTTAATAGCAGGGTCACCAACTCCTAGAGATTTCCTTTGAGTACCCTCTCCCTTATAGTGGTGACAAGTACCCTTCCTTATGGCGATGATTTCCTTCGTGTACCATACTCTATTGTTCTTGGAGAAAGTATGCTGATTTCATCTTGGATATCCATCCTCAAACTAATGATATACCTTGCTTCCTTCTCTAGGGTGGCATCTCTGCTCGCAAGTTCACATCGTAAAACTCTTTGGTGTACTCCCTCACTATCATCATTTCTGATTCATAACAGGTATTTCTCATTACCTTATCGCATTTCCTTTAATTCCAGGTTATTATCTCCTCTCGGCAATGAAGTAGCACTAACAAATCCTAATGTTCCCATGGTTTGTTACAGTCACGATCCAATAGATAGGTTATAAACTGCTTGAACGAGGGGAAATCCAATACTGCCAATTTTGAATGTTTTACACCCAGCTTCATCCCCACCGGCATAACTCCAATTCGTGATCCTCGTGCTTTGCAAGAGTATCTCACTTTACCTGATGTGGACAAGATGCTATGCTCCTTCTTCTTATCATTTTCTCCTATAGCATCATTATTATGCTTGTTTAAGCTGGCTTTTCTCTGTATGCGTTTTGTTTTTCTGTGAATGCTTTTTCCTTGAGCTTTTGTGTGAGATTTTTTTGTCTGTATCCGCTACACATTTTAAATGGCTCGAAAGCTCCATTTATCAACTTCCATGTATCAAGCCGTTGAGAGTCTTTCTATATATATAGGCATTCGAACAGGACGGCACAATTTTGATAAATGGTGTTCGAACGGTGTGCTCTGTCAGGGAGAGGTTGTGCATTGCAATTTTTTTGTGAGCTTTGTTGTCATGGTGAGGTTGCTAATCACAATTTTTAGCGAGTTTTACTGTGATTTCACTATGCCCTTGCTTACTGGTTCTCCGTGTGATTCATTCTAGTTTCTTTTTCCTTTTGGTTTTCTTTGTGTTTCTATGGTGCATTGCTGTATTTAATTAGAATAATGGTTCTTGTGATTTCGGACTTCTTTCTTTGGTTTCCTTTACTGCTGTATATTTCATTCTTGCTGTGTATATATTCTGGTTTTGTAATGTTTGAGAGTAAAACTTGTATATCCATGAATTTCATCAATAGAAACATTTCTACCGTGGCCGATTAACGATTCACAACTGGGGATGGAGGGGATGGAGTTTGAGTGGTTCTTGAGGAGAACAGGTAAAAAAACATTTCCCAAACAACTCTTCTCATGCTAAAGCTTCCATTCAATTGATGGCAATGTTTTTAATACAAATCGGGTTAGGGTTTCTAAAATTGAAAGGATCAATGAATCATTACACTGCCATTATCAACAAAAATTAGATCATAGAAAATTGGGATTAAATTGTGAATTGCCCAGATTGTTCGAGAATTATTCATTTGGAAAATTTTTGAATGCCATCATGCTACGCGCCATTTCCATAGTGGTTATGTTCTTCCTTTTTGTGACACCATTTTGTTGAGGTGTATATCGTGTAGTGAATTGATTTTGTATACCATGGGTCTTACAAAATTTTAGAAATTTATTTGAGACATATTCACCGCCTTTATCGGTCCTTAAGATCTTGATGTTGTATCCACTTTGCTTCTCCATGTGTGCTTTGAACTGCTAAAAACATCCAAATGCGTCAGATTTATGTTTTAAGAAATATACCCAAGTTTTTCTTGTGAAGTCATAAATACAAGTAAGAAAATAATTGCAGTCTCCTATGGATTGTGTCTGCATTGACCCACAAATATTAGAGTGCATACTTTCAAGTGCTGTGCGTACTTTATATGACTGTCTAACTAGAAAAGTCTCTCTGTGTTACTTGTAAAAAATTTAGTCTTTACAAATTCTCTCTGGATTTTCAATCAATGGAAATCCTTTCACCATATTCTTCATATGCAGTACCTTCATCCCACCAAAATTTAGATGTCCAAATCTAAAATGCCACAGCCTAGGATTCATTATGAATCTTTGATTAAAATTCTACTTGTATTTATATGCATTGTCTTTTTCTTCTTTGTTGCAGTGCTTGTCTACTTTTTTGCTTTCTTCTTTGATTGCATCTCTTGAATTTTCATTATTCCCTTAATGAACAACCACTAATACATAATGAGAGATAAGTGACAAAAAAAAATACCAAAATACACATATAAATGACCACTCTATATTTGCCGATTGCTGGTAGCTAATTTTCGGTCTCTTATCACGCGACAAAAAATGCGTTCATATTTAGTTTGGTCATTTATAGCTTGTCTTTTGTTCATTAATTTATTCGCATATTTGGTCATTAATCTAGTTATATGTTTGGTCATTAATTTGGTCCTATATATGGTCATTAATTGTCATAATTAATGACCATATATACGACCAAATTAATAACCAAACATGTGGCTAGATTAATGATTACAAGACAAGCTATAAATGACTAAACTAAATGTGATCCCATTTTTTTTTCACATGATAAAAGACCAAAAATTAGCGACCAAAATTGTCATTTGGTCATTTATATGCGAATTTTGGTCATTTGTTTGGTTGCTTATCTCCCATTTGTTTGTCACTTATCTCTCTTTTTTTGGTCACTAATTTAGTCATTTTATATACAAATATTCACTTATTTTTATAAATAGGATATGGAGGAATCGAACCACCAATCTCATGCATGTAAAGAAGGTTATCTTCCATTGAGATAGTATCATTCAAGTCTCTACAATAATTGCATTACTTTATACAGCGCTATTTCCAACATATAGCTAGCATAGATCTATCTTAACTCTGGATCTATGGAAAATGGTTATATTAAAAGGCCTTAAGTTTATAGCTCTAACCTTAAACTTGTGAAAAAATGTTGTTAAATTAAAGATGCAACATGTGGCTTGAGACTAGTGGCAAAATTCTCAAAGCTTCATGCCAACTGCACTTCATCAAGGATATGTTGGAAATACCCATTCCCAGATCTCACCATTTTCTCCAATATTGAATCCTAAATCATTACTAGATCAAATAAATCACATGATCGTGTGGTTCTAATGTAAATGCGCCACGAGGACCTAATTATCCATTTATAATTAAAGGGATAAATGGATAAGACTTATATTTATTTTGATATAATCCAATTGAACAATTAGAATGGAAAATATCAAATGAAATAATCTATCATCAAACTTATTCCATGTGTTAATGTAAAACATCTATCAATATCAAACCGCGTTATGGACAAAACTTGCATCAAAGACTAGAGCATAGATAGTGCATACCACCAAATGACCATTAGCAGAAATAATAAATACATCCAACTGATCCAACCATTTGATATCTAATATTGTTGGTGTCCATATTTAGATATAATGTAAAATGATAGGCATAAAGCAAATCTCATTTAATGAGATAAGATATATTTTCGTTGTGGCTTAAGTAGTTAAAATTGCATTTGAAAGGGGCCCTTCCTTGTGCTATTTTTTTTCGATTTTTGTTTTTTAGGGAAAACAACTTATTGTTAGAATAATCAACCCATAGTTAGCTACCTTAGACATTAATTAATCTATTTTTGTCTTATTTGCCTAGTTTCCATATTCCACCTTATGCAAGTTGTCATCTACACATACATAGTGGTCAAACTTGCTAATTTTGAGTCATGGAGTGCTTGGGAAACCTCCTCGAATCAAATCTGCTTTATTCCTGGCCTCCCTAGCGCATGTCTGTTTTTTTTGCTTTATTGTCTACTTTTTCAATGTTTTAAGGCAATTGGGAAAGTTTGACTAGGTGAGGGGTGAATCCGCGGACCTGGGTAACACTTTTTGGCAAGCGCATTTCGGCAAAAACAGAAAAACGCACCTCGGTCGAGGGCTTGTTAAACCCTCGACCGAGGCATTAATATCTCGACCGAGGTTTTATCAAGCCCTCGACCGAGGTTTTGTTCAGCCCTCGGTCGAGGTATTTATTAACCCTCGGTCGAGGTTTTAAAAACCTCGACCGAGGGTTAATAAATACATCGACCGAGGTATTAACTCAGTCGAGGTATGGACCTCGGTCGAGGTACATACCTCGACCGAGGTGTCTCTGTCAAAAAAATTATAAAAAGAGGCCGCGGGGGCCGCGGCCGTATTTTTTCCAAATTTCACTGTCACAGCTCAACTAAGAAACAACCCGGAACAGTGACGTAAGGATTGGCACCCCGAAGCAACCCAACCTCGTCACGATGGCGTCGGAACCAAAAGGTAACACTTTAAATAATTGTTTTTCAATTTAAATGGAATTTAATTTTTTTTTTTTTATAAATTTATAAAATTTGTTTTAAAATTTGGTATATGTATGTTTTTTATAATTTTCATGTTTAAAATGTGTACCGGCAAGCAGAAATGCTACTAGATTTTTGAAAATTTGTAGTTAAAATGAATTTTTTTGTTAATTTGTTATATATATATATATAAATTATGTCAACCGGTAGCGTTTATGCTACCGGTTTAATTTTGAAATGTGTCCCGAGCAAGCTGAAATGCTGCCCGATTTTTTTCAATCCTCCGTGAATTCATGGAGGATTGAAAAAAATCCATAAAACACCAACTAAACAAACCTATATGAACCATAGAGACAATTAATCATATAACATCATATAACATCATATTGTGCCACTTAATAGTGAAAAAAAACACTTGTGTGTCTTTGTTGTGTTAAGTATGTATTATATGTGTTGTGTTAGCATCTTAGTGATTTAATTTGTGCATAAGAATATTTGTAAAGCATCATTTTTGTGTCAATCTAGCATTAATTTAAAACAAATTAATGTTGTTGTTGCATAGATCTAAATTCATACCTAAACCCTATTAATACCTAACTAAATCCCTATTAATAATCCCTAAACCCCTACCTAACCCTCCCAACCTAAGCCCAACCTAAACCTATCAATATCAATCAATATATATATATATTATATATATCAATATATATATAATAATTTGTATTCGTATTAAATATTAGTTAAAGATTAATATATATATAATTAAAACCATGGTTAACCAAAACCAATGATGTTTTCCCATGTTTGACCATAATTTGCTATGTAAAATCATGTTTGACCATAGTTTACGATGACAAACCATTTCGAGCAGCATTCATATAGTCAAACATGCTTCACCATCATTGACCATGACAAGTAATGTTTGATCATAGTTGATCATTGGCAATGGTAAACCATGTATGCCTATGGTTGACCATAAGTGACCTTATTTTAAGCATATTTGGCCAAGGTGAAACATGGTCAACCATGGTCAAACATTGACATGGTTGAGCATTGCCATGGTTGACCATGCTTTACCATGTTTAACAATGGCTGACCATGTATGACTATGTTTAACCATAATTGAACATGGTAACCATTGAGTTTGGTTGACGATAGTTATTTTTTACTAAGGCTAATATAGATTAACAGTGGTCAACCAGTTATGCCTATGTTTCACCATAGTTGATCATTTTTTACAGTAGTCAACCATGGCCACATATGGTCAAACATTGAAATGTTTAACCATAGTCAAACATGTTTTCCCACATCTAACCATGCAAAATAATTTTTAGTAATAATTGATTATGGGCTACCATTGTTAACTAGGGATGAGCATAGTTGACCATCATTAGACATGGTTGACCATGGATAATGGTGTTTAACCATGTTTGGTCATAGTTGACTATGTTGCGCCATAGTTGAACATGGAAAACCATTTTTGACCATGGTTGATCATAGTTTCCCATAGTTGACCATGGTTTCCCATAGTTTCCCATAATTGACACAATGCAATGTTAATTGTC
>LPNX010724265.1:0-21384 GCA_001517045.1 Pseudotsuga menziesii
GGACTACCCCCCTTGGCTTTGTTGGGATCTTGCCTAAACGGAGGAGTTGTGGACTGTGGTGACAGTGGTCCCCAGCTCTCGCTTGCCCCCAAGGACACACACAGCAGGTTGTAACTTTCCTGTGCCTTAAAGTGTGAATTAGGCGGCAACAAGCTACAACTATTTGGTGGTTGTGTCCCTCTTTCTGGAAATTGGCCAGGGTTTCATAGCTCTCTTCCTTTTTGTATAAATAAGAGGTCTCTTCTCCCTCTTCAGGGTGGATAATTTTTGCAGAGAACCTCTGGTGAAACTTTGTGTAAATGCTTGTTGCTTTCATGCAACCATTGGAATAAAAAGAAAGGATTTGGAGGCTCATGTGGTGTGATATTGTGGATGCTTGTACTTGATGGATGAGGTGATGTTATTTTAGTTTTCTCTTGCTTTGTCAATTTGGGATTATGAATCTATGCTTTAGAAGGCTTTTTTCAAGCATATAAGAACATGTATTTGTAGTTTCAATTTATCTGTTTATTGATTTACTCTTAGAGATCGAAAAAGAACATTGTTTTATTCAGTTATATTTCATGCTGCTTTTTTATTTCAATTTGTGAACAATACATGATCTAATCCTTTGTTTGGCAATTCTATGAGTTGTTGTTTTGTAGGTCATTCCATCCTACCAAGCAGAAGGTTGAGCTCAGATGCATCTCCCTCTCTTGGAGTCAAGTGCAATTTCCAGTAATTACTTGCTATGTGAGATCCAAATGTCTTTCAAAAATCCAAAGGTTTAACCGGTTCCTCCCTACTTTTATTCATCTTTTGAAGTAAAAAGTCTTATTTTTGGTTAGGCAAGGTTTGGGTTTCAAGCTATATAATTTTCACCAAACCGTGTGCCCTTGTTGGTTGTCCTCTTGCTAGTTTGCAGCCTCTTTCTTCACCTTTTTTGCAACCTTCTTCCACTTAGTTTGCAGCCTCTTTTTTCACCTTTTTTGCATCATTCTTCCATTTAGTTTGCAGCCCTCTTTTGTATTAGTTTGCATCCCTCTTTTGCCTTTGTTTGCTGCCCTCTTTCACCTTAGTTGGCAGCCCTCTTTTTGCCTTTTTCTCCTCCGTTTCATAGCTTCTTATTCTGTTTGCTTTTCTTTGTTTTCATCTTAGAAACTTGGTTTCTTTTAGAGTTAGTTTATAGATCTTTATTCATTACTGTTGGACTAACGTTTAACAAGTTAGTGTTCAAAGATCTTGTTTTCAGGAAAGTCAAAAAAGAGCCCAAAGGCTATAAGCAAACAGAGAGCAAAAAAGACAAAAACACTTCCCTCTTACATCATTACCCTTCTCACCTTGTTCTTTCAAGAAGAGGCAAAAAACACCAAAAGCATTGTAAAAGAAGTTAATAAAAAGCAAGTGGGATAAAGGCTCCCACACCCCACTTCCCCCATTTGGGGGAAGCCTGTATCGTCCCTTGCTTTTTGTTTTTTGCTTTTTACATGCATAATAATTGTTTAGAGTAGATTATTCCTTTTGCTTTCATAAAAAGAAAAACCTTTGTTAGTATAGTTTTATTTCAAGCATTATTCACTTTTATTTAATTGCTAAAAGAAAAAAAGAAAGAATCCAAAGTCTCTTGAATCTCATTGAAAAGTGGATCAAGAGCACTCTCTGTTGAAGAAGGTTTTAGTTTTGTCTTAGATTAGTTTTCTTGCTTTTATATAATTCGTTAAAGAAAAAAGGAACACAAAATCTCTTGAATCTCACCGAAGGGTGGATCACGAGTGCTCTCTGTTGAAGAGTTTATGGTTTAGTTTTATTTCTTTTTTAGCTGCTTTTTCTTTTCATAAATATCTTGAATCTCTCCATAAGGCGGATCAAGAGTGCTGTCTATCAGAGAGTTGTTACAATGGCTCTTTTTCATCATTAATATCGGAATAAACCAATTCACTACGTTGTGTATGCTCTACCCGGTTGGGATACCCAGAAGCAGTGTAGACTATTTAAATCTTGACACTCCTAATCCAAAGTCACATTAATAAAATTTACCAACTTCCCCAGGAGAAAATTCAACGCCTAGATTTAAGCCGCTGCGGTGGAAAATTACCCAAAGGAAGCAGGAACAACTGTTCAGTGACCTTGAGGTATAATTAGACTACACCCTTGCGGTGTAGTGTTGAACATCGCCTCAGAGACTCCGGACCAGCCTACCTATTCCTTGCGAGTAGTCGTATCGGTTAAGGGTTTTGGACATATGTCCAGTACCGAAAGGTATATCTTGGAGATCCCCCTTCCCATTTAATAAACAACTTCATCCTTTAAAAATTCACAGTAAAATTTACCAAGAAGCACTTGCAAAACAATCTCAAGCACTCCATTTGGCACTGGTCCTTTTATTTTCTTTTTATTTGTCTAAAGCATTGCTCTTTATCAATATTTCATGCCATGAATGCTTTACTTTAAATGTGCAATTATCGAATGGTTGCTTATTTCTAATTATACTCGCGACTACTCACTTGTTGCCGTTTATTGTAAATCTTTATCAAAAAATCCTAAAAAACACCCATCTGCATCACATGCCTGAATAATCTTTAAAATATTTGATCCTTAGAAACTCTCTGTAGGGACTACCCCCCCTGGCTTCGTTAGGAGTTTTCCTAAACGGAGGAGTCGAGAGATCAGGTGACAGCACCTGACTCTTTTCTTGCCCCCAAGGCCGCACCTCTCCCTTTTGCTGGGAGACAGTTATTCAAAATATTTATGGCTGACGGTGTGCACATCGGCGGGCAACAAACCCTAAAGGGAAAAACCCAGCAAAACTTCCTTAATATAGATTACCAATATGCAATGACCAAAGAACAAGGTCTCATCAAGTGAGAGACCAAACCCCAAACATAAAATCCAAGACACCAAAAACATTGGTCCTCCCCCTTCTCTGTCTCTCCTTCTTTCTCTCTCTTGCGCAATACAGGTGTGAGTGAGTGTGTATAAATGAGGGAGGGCGCCTCCCTATTTATACTAAACTTCCTAACTAACTTTTACCCTAACTGGGTTGACCTCTTTAGCTGACTACGCTGACCTACCTAGGTACACTTCACAATAATAATTATATTCTTATTTTCTGGGTGTTATTGACCCGACTTACAACTCAGGGTTTACCTCATGACTTTTACATGACCTTTTACATCAGTGACATTTCCCGAAGGAGGAATAATAATAATAATGTGAAGTACAAGTTGAATATTCTTTGAAGTTACATTATTTCAGCACTCCCCCTTAACAAGAAGGGTATTCTACTAATAGCAACAGCAACTGGTGTGACTCGACACAACATTATCGGAAGGAGAGAGGAGGCATCATCAACATCATCTTTTGGAACATCGTCTGGTACATCTATAGATCATCGAAAGTTTTGGACAGCATCATCATCTTCAGTACAGAGCTGAAGTATCAACATCTTCAGTATAAAGCTGAAGTATCATCATTTGCAGCATGGAACTGGGGCATCATCATCTGCAGCATGAAACTGGAACATCATCAGCAACATGGAGCTGGAGCATCAGCAGCAGCATGGAGCTGGAGCATCATCATCATCTACTGGAACATCATCTCATGCAACATGGAACCGAAGCATCATTAATAGCATGGAGCTGGAGATCATCATCTGTAGTATGGAACTGGAGCATCATCTTCAACATGGAGATGGAGCATCATCATCATCTGCTGGAACATCATCTCATGCAGCATGGAACTGAAGCATCATCAACAGCATGAAGTTGGAGCATCATCATCTGCAGTACGAAACTGGAACATCATCTGCAGCATGGAGTTGGACCATCATCATCTGCATAACAACTGATACATCACTAGCATCGACAACACGAAGCTGGATAAGAAACATAAAGTGGGAATAGCGACAACAATGACAGCATGAGGTGGGCTCATCAGCATAAATATGGAATAACAACAACAACAACAGCACAAGGCTGGCTCATCAGCATAAAGCTGGAATAACAACAATGACGACATCACGAGGTTGGCTCATCAGTATAAAGTTGGAATAACAACAACAACGACAGCACGAGGGTGGCACACAAGCATAATGCTGGAATAACAACAAGAAGGACACCACGAGGCTGGCTAATCAAAATAAAGTTGGAATAACAACAACAACATGTGAAATTATCATCAACAGCTCAAGCCTGGAGCAACATCATCCATGAAAGTTATAACAACAATCAACATGATCCTTCCTTTTGGAATTACAGGATCATGGACAACACATATGTGGTACTCAGACAATCCTTCGTTTCGAAATTACGGGATGAAGTCTTTGCGGAGCTACCAATACTAACACATACATACACAGGACAATCCTTCCTTTCAGAATTACAGGATCAATTCCTCTACTGACATCCTGGACGATCCTTCCTTTCAGAACTACGGGATCAAGTCCACTTACTAACATTATGGACGATCCTTCCTTTCAAAATTACAAGATCAAGTCCAATAATTTCATCAGTATTTAAGACGATCCTTCCTTTTGGAATTACGGGATCAAGTCTAAAGATGGTTAGTCCTTCCACATCAACATTTAAGACGATCCTTCCTTTTGGAATTACGGGATCAAGTCTAAAGATGGTTAGTCCTTCCACATCAACATTTAAGACGATCCTTCCTTTTGAAATTACCGAAATGGAAAATATTTGTGCAGTGTAGTAATTAGAAAAATTTCATTTTTTGCACTCTTATGTTTAAAATAAACCCTCTTTCTCTCCCGAGTACAGTTCATGGATAAGGGCTTGCCCAAGTACTGAACCTAGAAAGAGGTTCTTGGGATTTACATCTTTTAATCAAAAAAATTTGTTCAAAATTATTTAAAATCAACAAGGCCTTCATCCTTGTATGCTCTACTTCCACTGCAATTTCGTCTGATCAGTTGGTTGTATCAGAAAATGATTTAGGTGACTAGTAATTAGTTTCACTTTTAATCAATATCCCAAACAACAAAAAATCCAGCGTTTAGTTTTTCTTCGCGCGGGGAGATTGTACAGAGGAAGCGGGAACTACTGAAAAGCAACTGCGAGGCCCCGTTAGGCTACATCCTTGTTGGTGTAGAGTTGAAAATCCCCCCGTGATTCATCCCACATTTTCTCGTGTGCTACCACACTTTGTGAGTTTGGACATATTTCCTGTACCTTCGTGGTATTTCGGGAATCCCCCTCCTTGCTAATAATCCAAATAAACAATTACCATATTAATAAAACCAACCAACAATTAACCCACTCCTTAATCAACTCATCTAATAAATATTAAAACTTACCAACGAGACATTGCGATACTTTCACTGAGACAACAGCATCAACCCTCATACACAAGCAATCCATATTCATTGGCACTGGTCTTCTGCATTTTTATGGTTAAATCAATTTCCACATATTGTCATGAATGGTGTTTGAATTATCAATGTTGTTGTTATTATAATTCATTTGCAGTAACTCATTGTTAAGGTTTTAATTCATTTAACATTAACTCCTAGAATCAATCATTTATTTCGTAGAGTAAAAACCTTAGATTTTACTTACCATAGGGACCACCCCCCTTGGCTTCGCTAGGAGTTGGCCTAGACGGAGGAGTTGAGTATCAGGTGACAACACTTGGATCGATCCTACCCCCAAGATCACACCCAGTGGCTTGAATATTTCTGCCACGTTACCCGAGGAGCGAATTAGGTGGCAACATTTTGGCATCGTTGCTAGGGATAAATCTTTCTATTCCCGAAATACGACTTTGTTTTCCACTTTTTTGTTTTTGTTTTGTTTGATGAATGTTTAGAGTAGATCTTCACTTTTCATCTAGTGAATCCACTAACCTTTTTTCTCTTATAAATTTACAAAGAAAAGCAAAAAATTATTTTTTGTGAGTGTTAAAATGCATATTTTTCTTCTGACTTGGCGACTCCATTGAAGGGATACAAACCTGTTATCTCAAAAAACTTGTGAATATTTTTTGTGTGTAGATGAGCACATGCAACACGTTGATATTTTTTCCGAAGCTCATCAGTTGACAGCTACATTAGTTCAATACAAAGTTCCATGGTTATATCAAATGCACATTGTTGATTTCTGATATGGATGAACTGAGGGAGCAATGTGGTGCTCAGATAGTCGAATTTTTTCATCCCATCGATTTCTCAAACATCCCAGGTTTTCCTAAGTTTTTTCATGGTGTGGGGGACATATAAATGGCTTCCAATCTTCCATGGAAATTATGGTGATTCATCCATTTGGCATGTCAAGTATTTCCTTCAATTGATGGCTGACTCCAATGTTCTTTATGAGGACAATATGATGGAGATGTTTGCTAGTACTTTTCAAGGAGAGGCCTATTGTTGGTTCTATCAGGGCCTTCCTAATAATTGTATAAATTCATTTCCAAGCTTCCTTTGGATGTTTTTAGAGCAGTGGCATGATGGTAGGGGTAGTATGACTGGTTTGGAAATATTCCTTGAAAAGATCTTTACCTTCTACTTATTTGTAACACATGTTCATACCCCCTTGGGGAAATTGTAAAAAATGTGCTAGCATAGTCAATTTTTATAAAAGGCTCGGCTTCTTAGACTTAGTCATCAATCCGACTAGACTAGAGTGTTTTTTCCCTTGGTTATTATTGGTTATTGAACAAACGACTAATAATTTCTGAGTTTTTCACTCACACCTCCAAAGTTGGGGTAATCGTGGTGGTGGTTAGGCCTTAGGAGGTTATTAGAGCCTTCGTGTCAGTGTTTATAAACATGCTAGGTATTCGAATCCAGTTGTATAGACATGTGCTAGGTCCCCCTAGAGTTTCGTCTGTTTCCGAGAAAATATTTTTTTCCCGCAAAATTAGGCCATTTTTAATGGTTTAATTAAAAAACTTCAAAATTTAATAAAAGTCAAGTTCAGAGTCCATTTTGGTGTGGGGATGCGCGTTTTCACACTCAGAGCGTCCTCTTTACCCCAGAGACGACTTTTCATATGATTCAGGCCGACAAGACACCCTATGGTGAATTATTTAGCTAACAGAGCATCAAAACGACATTTAAATGCTAAAGTGCAACAAATTGGCAGTCAGAAGACAAAGTTTAAAAAGTAAAAAAAAAAATAATAAAGTATGCGGTGGCATGGCAAGTGAACCCCTTTTTAGCATGCAACTCTTTTCAAATGCTAAGACTTTAACTTTGGTTAAAAATTAGAAGTGGTGAATGATTATAAGGAAGGAGATGATGTCAACCACTTGAGCTAAACGCCAACACCAAGTTAAAGCTTGCAATAGGAAGAGGTGTGGACCCCTCACCCATGTGAGGTGTGGAAACTTTGGATAAAGTTTGTTTGAATTTTTTTTAGTGATATATCATGTCATATGGTATATATCACATGGAGGTTAGCGAATATGTTGAGATGGATGATGTCAACTTGAACTCCACGCGAGTGAGGGTGAAGTCTAGCAATTGGAGAGTGGGGTGGACCCCTCTTCAAATTAAAAGTTTGACATTGTTTTAAATATTTAGTTTAAGGTTTAAAATGGAGGCTAGCGAATACTTTGGATGGATGACATCAACTTCACACCAACCTCAATTGAACTCACGCATATGGATAGATTGATGCCAACCTCAATGCATGGTGAGTTGTTGGTGGTATTTGGTGCATGATGATTGGTTTGATGAGTTTGGTGAAGATAGGTGGCACTTGCCTCTTCACTTCAACTCAATTTGACTCAGTGGAACTCAACATACACTCCCAATCTATCTTCAGTGTAGGTAGCACCTCCCTGAGTCATTTTTGCTTTTTAAGCAGGGCTCTTTTCCTCGTTTTCTCATGGTCAGAGGACCGAAGGGCTTCTCTAGTTATATTGTATTGTATTATTTTTGGAATAATAAAAGGATTTGGAGGTCTCATGTGGTGCATGGCACAAGCGATGGATGATCATTGTCTCATGTTGTTGTTGAGGTAATTTGTAGAATTACTTTTATGCATTTGTTATTCCTTGTCAAATCTAGCCTCATTGAAGGATTAGTACTAATCAGTAGGAGTGAGTGAAGTAGTCTCTTTGCTCTCTTAATTAATTTATGTTCAAGATTTAGAATTTGCATGCTGATTTGCTTATGGTATGCTCTTCTTGTCTTTAGCATGAGTTTTTACTAGATTTGATCAGTCTCTTGGAAAGTGTGAAGGTGTTTTATAGGTGCCTCTATTGGATTTGTGTGAGATCTTTCTTGCTTCTCCCACTCTCCACATTAGAGAGAATTTGAGGTCAAAAATGGGCCTCAAAAGGACCAAAATGTACTATAAAAATCAACCAATTACATTCTAGTAGATGACATCATCCCCCATGGTTGAGGTGGCATTGCATGAGTTAAGAATGCTTATTTGTCACATTTTCTATGGTGGATGAAAACCCATAGTTAACCAAGGTAGTGGTACAAGTACTTTTAAGTCATAAAGTGAAGTACTCACAATAAAAGTCATTTCACACTTTCTCATAAAATAATATTATTGTCATTTTCAAGTAAAGTACTCATAATTCATAAAAATGTCTTTTCACATTTTTTTATAAAATAATATATTGTTATTTTCATGTTTTTTAATTTTAAATTATATATTCACTCAATTGTATTTAATATCATAATGTCAAACTAATATATATATATTAAATCTTGTACTTTTAAAATAAATTAAATTCATGAATGATATTTGTATGAAAAAAAGATGTTAGTTATGCATATAAATTAAATTCATTTTTGCTTAATTTTATTCACAAGTTCAATACAAATAAATGCTAAAGGACAATAATTTTTTTGGGAATTTACAATGAATCTTAGTCACATCATTGTAGAGTTATTTTATTAATTTTATTTATAGTTAATTTAGAAAAATAACTCAACCATGGTTATTTATATTGTGCATAAAAAGTAGTGTAGGAGATGAGTTGTCATATATACCTACCCCATAAAACCCCTAACTCATAATATTTTAATATATTTTATATTTTTGTAGTACATCTCTTAGGAGGCCCATTTTTGACCTCAAATTCTCTCTAATGAGAACTCATTGTTGAAGAGGCATAGTCCCTCTTCTCTCAACCAATGGAGTCCATAGCCCAAGCATTCCCAAGCTTGAGCTTGTTCCTTCTCTCTCTCTCTCCTTCAAATTTAAATCGAACTTTCCCCTTTGGTTATGGTTACTCACATGCTTAAGTAGTTTAGTTTCTCTTTCAAGGAATATCTAAAGGCTGGTCTTTTTAAGCATGTTTCTAGATCTAGAATTATAAAGCATCATTCTTAGAATTAATATTGTTAAGCACTTGTGCATAGTTTTCGATCATTTAGTACTTAACTATTTTATGTTGTTAACGTTATATTTAGCACATTTGGTGCAGGATAGGTGGCTGGATTTTTGTCTTTTGTTGACAGAACAAGGAGAAGTGCTGCTCGAAAATTGAAGATTTGGGCCATCTAGAGCCTTCTAGAGCAAGATTCATTTTCCTTGCATCATTCCTAAAACTTGTAAGCCTTTGGATCCATATTTGTAAGGACCATTGGCATCCACCTCAAGCATTGTAAATACCGTAATAAAATATTTTGAGTAGGCTCCTTTAGAGCACACTCCCCATCCCCCTTGGGGGGTTTTGGGTCGGTGCACTTTTTTCATGGTTTTTCTCTTGTTAGTGTAGTTTTGCTTTATAGATCAATATACTTTGCTATTTCAAGTTTCAGATTCATTGCAAAGTAATACTAATACTTACCCCCCGACTTCCCAAGTTACCCGAAAGGGGAAAGAGATGCATGGTAGGATTAATTAAACAAATTGTTCTTTCTTTTAGTATTTTTGTTTTATGTTACTCCGCATGTTAAAATTTACACCCCTTGCTCTCCCAACTAGGCCTTTTAGCCTGAAAGAGATTCTTGGGTATTTAATAAAAAACACACTACAATTGGTAAAATCCTTAAAATTTACAGAGGCTCCATTGTGTATGCTCTGCACAGCTGCGATTCGACAGATCAGTTGGTTGCATCAAAAGCAACGTGGGCGACTAGTATAATTAGTCTCACATTCTTAATTAACCTCCCGAGGCGAAAATCCAACGCCTCGATTTGACTCGTTGCGGTGGACAAATTCACAAAGGAAGCGGGAACAACTGGGTAGTGACCTAAAGACATCGTCAGGCTACATTCTTGTTGGTGTAGTGTTGGACACGTCTCAGAGACTCCGACCCAACCCATATATTCCTTGCGTGAAGCCGCGTCAGATAAGGATTTTGGACATACTCCTCGTACCTATGGGAATATTTAGAGTTCCCTTCCCCCTTAATTTAATCAACTCATCTGCAATATAAATCTAAAACTGACCAAGAGCACTTGCAACACATTTTCTAAACAATACAGCAACACTCTTTTATCTCTGGACTCCATTTTTGGCACTAGTTTATACATTATGCAATCATCTGCTTCTGTGTGCTTTATCTATCATGTGTTGATCTATAGGTTGTTTTGTTTAAAACATTTTTTGTTGCAATATCTTGTTCAAGTGTTTATTTTCATCAAAACTCCTAAGTAACTCAATCATCATCACACTAAGCCATAACAACCTTAGAAACTAATAAGTTCTACCCCCTTGACTTCGATTAGAAGTTGGCCTAAATGGAGGAGTTAAGAACAAGGTGACAGCCTTGACTCGAGACTTTCCCCCAAGGACACACCGAGTGGATTGAATATTTCTGCCATGTTCCCCCCAGGTGTGTGAAAGGAGGCAACAAGGCTCATTTCCCGTTATGCTCTGGATCTTTGCGGCTTTGACCGACCAATTGATCACATCCAGAAAGGGATTGAGTGACTAGTTTAATTAGCCTTCATACTTTCAATTAACCTCCTAACAACGAAAAATTTAGCGTTGTGTTTTGCTTCGTATGGGAAAAGTGTATATAGGAAGCAGGAACAACTGAAAAGCAACCACGGGGTCTCGTCGAACAACATCCTTGTTGGTGTAGTGTTGAAAACCCCCCCATGACTCCATTCAGCCCACATTTTCTCGTGTGCTACCACACTTAGTAAGTCTAAACATATTCCTTATACCTTCGTGTTATATCGGGAATCCCCTTCCTCATAATCCACAATAATCTAAAATTTACCAAGAGACAATTGCAAACATTCCACTCCAGCATTACAACACATGCTATTTTGACTCCATTTAATTCAACACTGGTCTCTATATTTTCTATCTATATAATCTTTGCTTGGATAATTCATGTGTTCAGTGATCTTATAAAAGCTCTTGTGTTGTTTATGTTGTCGTAAAATTGTTCATCTTACAAATATCTTGTTTCATTATTGTTGTGTTGCAGCTGCAACCGTTCTCCCCAAATTTCTTAAATTTTGGGCCCCTCCTCATAATTTTGCATTTTGTATTAATCGTTGGATCTGTTGCCGCCTAATACACACTTTATGATACGGGAAAGTCTCCAACCCGCTTTGTGTGTCCTTGGGGGCAAGTTAGAGCTGGGGACCACTGTCACCATAGTCCACAACTCCTCCATTTAGGATTGATCCCAACAGAGCCAAGGGGGGTAGTCCCTACGGAATACTAAGTTCCAGATTTATTAATTAATTACAAATTAATTAAAGGGATCCTTTTAAGGTTACAAAATTACAAGACCAGTTCCTAGATTAAATGGAGTCAAAAGATAGACTTCGTCTTTATGAACTTTACAAATAAAATTAAGATTTAATCTATGATTAAACTATAGCTTCAGTGTTTAACAATGAACAAACGATATAATTATAAACAGTAAGGAAATAAAACATTCAACAATGTACAGATTATCTACCAATATGGATCATGAACCAGATTCACAATATGGCTAAAAATGCTATGAATGAGAGTTATTAAACCAGCAGTAAATTAAAAGTATGGAAAGAACTTAAGCAGTTAAGCATTTACCACATGACCATTTGCAAGATTGAAAGTAAATAGATGCAACTGCAAAATAAAGTGTTGGAATTTAAACTTGTAGTGCAATGCTTGGAGTGAAAGAATGCTTGAAATAGAAGATGTTGTAGAACCGGTTTTGAAATGTCTCTTGGTTTATTTTAGTTGATTTTATTGAAGTTGTTCTTCTTGGATTAAGTTTTAGAATCGATGGTGTGACTACCCCGATCTAGAACTTCTCCAGTCAAAGAAAGAATGCTGTTGCGCTCAACAAAGTGGGAGCAAAGCCCACCCGTAGCTCACAGGTCAATCCCCAATGCCCCGGTGCTCAACAAGGAGGACGTCGAAGCGCCTAGAGACCGCCCGCGGTCTGCTACCCCTTCTAGCTTCCTGAGGTCACTGTTTTTAGTTGACAGAAAAAGGGCTAGATGGATGCCTATTAAACTAAGACTTCCCTGTCCCCTGGTCGTATCTCGAAGTACCCCGGAGGGTGATAACCGAGTAGAGGAGCAGGATGTGGGAAGTTGTTGTTGGTAAGTTTTAAGGTTAAGTTTTATCTGGGTGATTAACATGCAAGGTTTATTTTAATGCGATCAACAAGATCAACCAAGCTGTATCCTTTATGGGAGGTGCCGGTATTTGATCTTGGACTTGTAAAATAAAATGAGTTTGATTGTAGTATAAGGAAGAAAGTTATTTTAATTACCTAAGCCCCTACTTCCCCTATTTTTCATATCCAGCTTGAAGTCCCTAAAGGGAGATGACAAGCGGATAGAGGATACACAGGTTTAATAGGTTGTATGATTACTTTTAAACAGAAAATTAAAGTTGCATAAACTTGAAAGAAATACACAACTAACTACGGTAAACTCACCTCACAACAATCTTTGTGACAGAGATGATAGGCTGTCACAAGGATAGGTGGGTAGCTGAAAATAGAACTAGTTATCTACCTTACTTCCTAATCTACTTACTTATAAATTACAAATGCCTTACAAGACTTTACAGAATACCCCAAGAGACTCTCGTTGGGGTTTACAATAAATTGGAAAAATAAGAGAGAGAGGGTTGAGGGTTTGAACCCCTTTTGAAGCGGTGGAAGTTTGAAGAGATCCTGGGCCTATTTGGGCATTAAATCTCCTTCACTCATGCACAACCTGTCACAAACCAACGAGCTATTCTTCGCTGGAAATCACAGAAAAACACTAAAAATTGTTGTTAAAATATTAGTACAAAATTCACAAATTTACATAAAAAATATGAGTGTAAAATATTGCAGAAATGAGAGATTTAAAGGGCTGGAAACTATTATGCAGACTGAATGACAGACAAATATTTATAACAGCTTTGAGCGCTTCGCGTTCTGATCTCAATTGCTTGATGTCAGACGAGGAATACCACGATTAAGCTCAAAGTGTAGATAAATATAGGCTGGAACTGATACAATTGCAATATTCAGAATAACTGTAAGAATCGGAGGAGAAATATCGAAGAAACTTAGCTGAACAGTGTTTAAACAGCAGAAATATAAGCCCTAACTAATATATAATAGGTTGGGGCCCTAAAACAAGGGTTATATTCACTAAACAGTGAATAAAACCTAGTTTTAAATAGGCTGAAAGCAAATGGCCGAATTTAAAAAAATTTGCCAGAATGATATTTGGAGAGATCTCCTTGCTTGGACAACCTGCGAATAAATCTATGCCTGCAAAACTTGTGATCCTAGTGATGAATACCTAACAGTTCCTGCAAAATACTTTGTAAGAAATGTCAAATCATTCATAAGAAAGAATAAAAACACTTTTATTCTTTAATCTCTCCACAAAACACTTTGTGGAGAGCTAATTAGAAAAATACAATAAATGCAAACAAGACAAATACAAGGTTACCTTACAAAGATTCGGATCATGAAAGAGTTTGCAGCACAGTATCCCTCCAAAGAAATTTTTATTTAATGGCCCAACTTGGGCAAATCTTCAATACAAAGTATAGCAAGAGAATATGAGAGCAAGAAATTTCCGGCAGCATAACAATAGCATCTGAGATCCTCCTTAATGAGGGAGTGAGACCCTCAATAAATAGTTGAGGCCAACCCCAACTTCTTGAAGATAAATGGTTGACATTAGATCTAGATCTAGGGTTTAATCTCCCCCACTAGATCTAGGTATTTGGCTTTCTATTCTTCTCAATAAATCTCCACCTTTAAATTAATTTTTAATCAAAGGCCATAAGCTTAATCCATGCTCCAAGTAATATTAACCTTTGGATCTAGATTTTTGACTAAAACTCACCCTTAGATGAGCTTTTAGGTTTTTAAAAAAAACATGGGCTCAAGGTAGGCGCCCTCCTCTAAATGTAGCTTTGACTCTGCCAAAATAGCGCCCTTCTATTAAAATAGCGCCCCTTCTATATGCTTTAGCACCCTTCTATAGTTGGTGACGTCCTCTTCATTGTTTAGTGCTCCTCTAAATAGATGTGGCGCCCTCTTTAAAATGGTGGCGTCTCCAAAATGTGTGGGCATCCTCTAACTATAGCGCCCACTACTTTTGTGTAGGGCCCTCATTACATTGTAGCTCCCCCTCTTAATATGGTGGAGTCTTCTTTAAAACTTGCGCCTCCTCTATTTTATGGTTAGCGCCCTTATTAATATGGTCGTCCTCTATTTTAGTAGACGTCTCCATTATGATGCGCCTCCTCCAACTCTAGCATGGGCCCTTCATAATATAGCGTGGGCCCTCCAATGTGCTAGCGCCTCCATTTAATGTAGCGCTCCTCCATTTATAGTGGCCGTTTTATTCATGGTAGCGCCCTCTTCTAATTAGGTAGCGCCCCCATTTTAGCTTGGACTCCCTACTATATATATAGTGGAGGTTCTTTATACTGCGCCCCTCTAAATCTAGCATGCGCCTTCCTCTTATAGCCAGCGCCTTCACCTTTTAAATGATGCTTCTTCTAATTTTAGCGCCCTACTATAGTGAGGGTTTAAACATGGCTTGGTTCCTTTAGTGGTGGTTTGGCCACTCACATAACTTTAGGCTTAGAAATTAGCCTTTTGCTCCATAATAAAATAAATTATCCTTTTGACTTAGGATAAAATACATTCACCTTAGATTAAAATTTTTAAATTTTCCCAATAATGACTTAGGAAAAATTTAAAAAAATAACTTGAAAAATTAATATCTAGGCCATGGGGGGGTGAAAAACTTTGAAATAAGTTTTCCTAGGCTTAGGAACCCCCAAACCCATTTACCATGGCATTATTTGATTTTTTACTCCAAAATCAAATAATATGAATTTTTGACTTAGGGAATTTAATTAATTCCCTAGGAAAAATAGACCTTGCTTAGACAAAAATGGTCTATCTCCTCAACCACTCATCAGAATGACATGGGACTCGAAGCAGTGGCTTAGGGGGTTTCATAGCAATTAACTTTGCATTCATAGCCCCTATTACAAAATGCCATGCTTGAGCAATTACATTGTTACACCAAAAACTGAGTTAATTAATCACCATGGGGTGAAATTAATTAACCAGAAAAATAAATAAAATACAACAACATAACGAAACTCCGCAAGACTCTACACAAATGTCTAGCATGGTCATGAACCACTCTTTGAAGCCTTAGCCACCTCATGGACTTGACTGGTATGACGCCCGTCACCACTTTGGAGGATTTTGAGTGAAAACCAAACCGATTAAACTCGTTTACGCAACAAGATCAATTGGAAAGGGAAAAACACTCGATGAGGGGACTTCCCTAACAATCAGTTCCATGGTGTGGCATCCGTATCATATGACCCACACTAGCACATAAAATTACATTAATTTTCCCACGCAGGGGAGCGGACATTTCGTTTTACAAAGGGGCAATAGCCCTGCAGAAGTGAAAAATCCTCAGATTTTTCCAAGGTACAATTATGTACATCCTCATGTACATGGAGTTGCCACCTAGTCGAAATAGGTGGGCAACAGGATCCTTTGAGTTTTTGGTCGTGTTTTAATTTCAGATGATTGTCAAAGCTTAACTCTCGCCCAAGGTTCGAATTTTGATTGCATTTGGAATTTATGGTGAGTCGCAAATTCTAAGTTTGTTTTCGCTTGTTGATCGAACCAAGAAGCTTTATTGTGGGTCGCCGTTGTGGAGGTATAACAGGCTTCTGTCCGTTGTTGAGTTTGAGAAGCTGTCCAAAAACACTTAAATCATTTTTAGGCATCGGGCGTCGAAAATATGTTTGATCGGAGGCCATTACCTTTTCGCTTCCGTCGTTGCGGCTGGGAAAGCCATTTAGCGTCCGATGTAAAATGTCGTCCGACTTCCGATTGAGAGTCTTCCCGCCCTCAAGTCTCACGTCCCTAACCTTTTCGCTTCCGCCGTTGCGGCTCTTAAAGCGTTTAGCCATCCGAAGTAAAAAGCGCTCCGCCGCCGATGCGTGTTGACTTTTTCGTCGCGTGCCCGTAGTTGTGCCCCTTCCGCCGTTGCAGCTGAGAAAACCATTTGGCTTCCGATGTCATTATCCTTCCAATTTGCGATTGAGTTTTCCCGCCCTCCCGTCGCATGCCTGTAGCCTTTACTCTTTCGCCGTTGCGGCTGGGCATAGCTTTTGCTTCCGATGTTGGTTTCCTCCCGTTTTCCGCAGTTGGTGTTTTTATCACGAGCCCGTAGGAGGACGAGGTAGTGTTGTCGGCATTTGTAAAATGATGATGGCACACCTGGTCTTTTCTTGTGGATTAACTGTTTCAGTAATATAATTTGCTGCTTTGTTTTGGAACGCAAATCCAATGAATGATGCATGTTGGTTTATTTGCAGGTGGATGCAAGGGAGTGGTCGGACTACCAAGGCGACAAAGGCACCGACCCAAAAAGAGCTATCAGTTACTAAATAGTTCATGAATGCATAACAGACAACATAGAAGGATATGAAACGTTCGAGAAACAGAAAGGTCATACGTTTGGAGGGCAGCCCAAGCGGTCTGCAGTTATAGTTTAAATATTTGAAAGTAGAACTTAGACGGGGACTTTTTCCCTGGAAAAACTTGTAAACCATTTGCTTGTAAGAGGAACTATTTCGTTTTACAATCAGAAACTGCAACTTTTGCCTGCTAGAGAAAGCGGAATGTGGAATGTATCAATGTGATTAAATGAACAATGTTGAAGGGGAACTATTTCGTTTTCAGCTGTGTTTCATGAACTGTGAGAGTGTTTAACTTCCTGAACCTATGTTCTTGTTGAATGCCATTAGAGAAAATTTCAACTCAAAATGGGCCTCCTAAAATGAACTAATAAAATAATAGTTAAAATAATAAAATAATATTTATTAATTTTGGAAGAAGAAAATAAAAAACTACTTTTTTGTTTGTATTTTTGACATATCTCCCTGTGTTTTTACTCAAATTTCGATCGGGAGAGCTCGTTGGATGCGGAATTAAATTACGCATCCAACGAGTACCCACTCGGCATACTTTTGACAGACCCCGCTACCCCAAAAACAAAAAATACCTAAAAAAACGGAATGATGATGTCATCATTCCGTTTTTTCAGGTATTTCTTGTTTTTGGGTTTCAGGTATTTCTTATTTTTGGGGTAGCGGACATCATCATTTCGTTTTTTCAGGTATTTCTTGTTTTTGGGGTAGCGGGGTCCGTCAAAAGTATGCCGAGTGGGTACTCGTTGGATGCGGAATTTAATTCCGCATCTCGTTCATCATTCCGTTTTTTTCAGGTATTTCTTGTTTTTGGGGTAGCGGGGTCCGTCAAAAGTATGCCGAGTGGGTACTCGTTGGATGCGGAATTTAATTCCGCATCTCGTTCATCATTCCGTTTTTTTCAGGTATTTCTTGTTTTTGGGGTAGCGGGGTCCGTCAAAAGTATTTCGAGTGGGTATTCGTTAGATGCGGAATTTAATTCCGCATCCAACGAGCTCTCCCAATCGAAATTTGAGTAAAAACACAGGGAGATATGTCAAAAATACAAACAAAAAAAGTAGTTTTTTTTATGATACCTATCCCCAAATTTATATTAAAAAAGCGTTTAAGACCTATACGGTATTTCAAATTTAAAGCAATTTCATTGGCTAACACATGATGACATAGAATTTGAATAAAAGTTAAAAGGCCCATTTTGAGTTGAAATTTTCTCTAATGTTTTCAGTATATTTTGTGATGTTTTTCCACTGTGAGTAATGAATGTTGTTCATAAAACAATTGGCTAACTGGTTGTTCAAAAATCTGTAATTGTTCATGTGTCTTGAAAGAGGTATCAGCTATCTGTAACTTTTCATAATGCATGTACAAAATGTATTACTCACCAATGAATGATAATCCTGCTCCCTAGGGATAGTTTAGGTAGTTAGTTTATTTTCTTGTTGTATGTGATTTAGATGCTTGTGAATGCTAAGACGAGAGGTAAGAACCTGCGCATCACGTTGTGACTGCTCCTTGCATCTTATCACCCTGCATGGTTAATTAGGCACTTGCATATCATACTTAAGTCAAAAATACAAAAATACACGGTGGACCGGGCCGCAACCGGTAAAGCCTTTGTTTTTGTTACTTTGACCTACGGTAGCCGGACCGGAAACCGGACGGATTCCCCATACCAAACAGTCACGGGCTAGTTGGGAACGTTGACTGGGGAGAATCCCTTACTGTTTTTGCCTGCGAATTTCCGGGCCTCAACAATTTTGGCGCTAGAAGGACGGCCGCCAGTGCATGGCTGGCCGCGAAAACCCGTTTTCCTGAGATTATTCCACCGGTAACAGTTCTAAAAGCAGTGGGCTTTATAATCCAATTCCGGAAGAAAGAGAACATCTATATTCTGTTGGCAACAAAGTTGTTAATGATCTGAGAAGACACACCAAGGCATATGTAAAGAAGATTGGAGGATTGCCAATCATCCCTGAATTGCCCAGAAGAGAATACAAAAAGAAAGATCGTCATGTAGTAGAAGATTCAGTGCTGGTTGGAGACTGGGAAGAACTTGTAGAAACAGCCTTACAAGAAGTTGTGCTACCTCTGAATCAAGAAGGCCCAGATACCCCTCACAGTTCTCCTGCTCATACTCCATTTGGCTCACCTCCTCACTCTCCACCTAGACTCATGGCGGGAGTAAATGCTAATCCACCACCTAACCCACCAAATCCACCACCTGCTTGGAGAGCCAGATCACCGTTAAACCTGACACCTCCATTACACGACCTACCTCAAGCCTTTGACAAGATGTTGCCCAAGTTCGACCCAAATGAGAAAATACTAGTAGACGATCACCTACAAAGTTTTTACTTGGCAATTGAGGGATTAAGGGCCGGGGAGTATGAAGATGTAGTCTGCATACTGTTCCCACATACCCTTAAAGGAGCTACAGCATCATGGTACTTTGGGTTTCCTGCTAATTCTATCCCTGATTGGGATACCTTCGAAAGAATTTTCAGAAGTAAGTATGCAACTCAAAAAACTCATGCAGCCCTCATGAAAGGGCTATGCGCCTTGAAGAAAGAAAGAAAGGAAAAGGTGCACAGTTTCACACAAATGTTTGCAGCCTATCTCAAGAATTTTTCTAAAGCGGATAAACCTTCAGACAAAGTTCTGATTGAATATTATACTTCAGCTTTAGGCCCTGATTTGGCCATGTTTGCCAAAGGTAGGGCCAAGCCTACTTTGACGGAAACCTATGAAGAGGAAGAAGTAGTGGAAGCTGAAAGAGAAAGCATTGAAGATTACCCAGAACAGTCAGGAGAGAAAGGTGCAGGAAGGAAAGCCTTATTGTTTACTAAGCCTAAGGAAGAGAAATCGTCAGATTATGAAAATATGGCAAAAATGATGCAGAAGCTTTCCAACAAAATCATAGATTTGGAGAAAGAGAAGGAAACACAAAAGTTTTATAAGCCATATTATAAGAAAAGAGAAGATAACAATCAATCTCAACCTCCTCCTCACAATACTGCATCCATGAATTTAACGGAGGTAGGTGTTGCCCACCTATTTCGACTAGGTGGCAACTCCATGTACATGAAGTGTACATAATTATACCTTGGAAAAGTCTGAGGATTTTTTCACTTCTGCAGGGCAATCGCCCCTTTGTAAAACGAAATGTCCGCTCCCCTGCGTGGAAAAATTAATGTAATTTTATGTACTAGTGTGGATCATATGATACTGATGCCACACCATGGAACTGGTTGTTAGGGAAGTCCCCTCATCGAGTGTTTTTCCCTTTCCAATTGATCTTGTTGAACAAACGAGTTTAATCGGTTTGGTTTTCACTCAAAATCCTCCAAAGTGGTGACGGGCGTTCTACCAGTCAAGTCCATGAGATGGCTAAGGTTTTAAAGTGTAATTCATGACCATGCTAGGCAATCTGTCTAGAGTCTTGCGGAGTTTCGTTATGTTATTGATTTTTTATTAATTTTTTCCAGTTAATTAATTCCACCCCTTGGTGGTTAATTAACTGAGTTTTGATGTAATAATGTAATTGCTCAAGCATGGCATTTTGTAATAGGGGATATGAATGCAAAGTAAAATTTCTATGAAACCCCCTAAGCCACGGCTTCGAGTCCCATGTCGTTCTGATAAGTGGTTCAAGAGATAGACCAATTTTGGTCAGAGGGGGTCTATCTCCCCTAGGAAAATTTTAATTTTCCTAAGTCAAAAAATCATTTTATTTGATTTTGAAGAAAAAAATCAAATAATGCCATGGTAATTTTGTTTGGGGGTTGTTAAGCCTAGGAAAAATTTATTCCAAATTTTTCCACCCCCCCATGGCCAAGATATTAATTTTTGAAATTTATTTTTAATTTTTCCTAAGTAAAATGGGGAAATTTTAAATTAAATTTCAAAAAATTAAATCTAAGGTGAAAATTATTTTTATCCTAAGTCTAAAGGCTAGATATCCAATTTGGAGCAAGTGGCTAGGGTCAAAGCCAAGTTAGAGGTGGTCCAAGTTTAAAGTAATACCAAAACCCTCACTAAAGGAGCCACATCCAAGTTTAAAGCCTCCAATATAATGAGGGCGTCAACTTAAAAGGGGCCATATTTAGAAGGGCGGCCAAGTTTAATGGTTAAAACCCCCTAAATTGATGGGGCGTCAAGGTTAAAAGGGCCCCAAATATGGAGGCGTCACCATTTTAAAGGTGGGCGCTACACTAAATAAGGAGGGCGTCATGCTAATTTAAAGGGGCGCTACATCAAATAGAGGAGCACTACCCACATGTAGAGGGGCGCTATTTTGGAGGAAGGGCGCCATTCTTTTGAAGTCAAAGCCAGATTTGGAGGAGGGTGCCTACTTGGGCCCACGTTTTTCCAGAAAAGAGATCTAAGGTGAGCATTAAGTCAATACCCTAGATCTAAGGGTGGAAAATATGGAGACATGGATCAAGCTTCTAAGCCATTGATCAAGAATTAATCTAAGGGTTGAGATTGATTGAGAGGAATGCAAAGTCAAAAACCTAGATCTAGTGGTGGA